>DF240414.1:0-119929 GCA_000507305.1 Breviolum minutum Mf 1.05b.01
ATATATATATTATGTCACCCATGTAGGTTAGTAACACCAACGTCTTCCAGTGGTTTTCCATGACTCTGGAATTTGGAGTTCGGAGTTTTATTGTGTGCTGCTCTTTCTGCATGTATGTTTGGAAAAATGTATCCTTGCTTAGATGGTTGATGAATGTTGACGATTTAGCTTGAGATGACTAAATTATTCTACTTTTAATGTGATAATGTAATGTGGAGAATTGCATAATATAACTTTGGGTTGTTCCGCTTCCGAGAAGTAGTCACCAACGGGACTATTTCCTATATTTAGGATCAGGGATCCGAAACTAAGCCGGCTTTTGCCGCCATGGAGAAGAGAAAAACAGCCCACATAACATACGGCACGTATGTCCAAACAACAACAACACTACAACAACAACAACAACAAGAACAAGTTTTGATGATGTAGTCACGACGTGATTTTTCAACTTGCCAATGTTCTATAGCGCTCGATGATCAAGGTCCAGAGATTGGAAGAAGAGAACCTTGTCTCGACATTGGTGTCGATCTTTGAGTTTTTTTTTTTGGTACAATATCAATATATATCTTGCCACCCTTGGCCACGCAACCTAAAAAGGATATAACAACATATAAAAACCTTTGAAACAGCAAAAACATCTCGAAATCGATGTGTTAACAGTTCCCACTGTTTTCCATTATTTTGAGTTGTCTAAGATACAAGTTTAAGCGGCGCAAGCGCAAACCGGAGGAGAAACAAACAAGAGGCCGAAATGTCCAACAAACAAAAAAATACCAATGCCTGCCAAGTCAAACACCAAGTCGCCGTTAGGACGCGTCGTTTGGGTTTGGGTGATGCAGCTTGCCAATCACTCTACTTGCAATATGGCTCCACGATCCGAGGATTTGATTCTCTGCTTCCGTGAGAAAAAAACACAACAACTTCTAAAGTTTAGTAGTTTTTTGATCCCAGTTATGAACCGGGAATTTGGTGGTATTGATTCAAGTTGATTCATACATTACATATAAATATAAGTGGTTCAAGGGATGCAACTTTCCATCAAACAGGAGCATGGATGCCTGAAATTTAGTGGATCGGTTACAGGTTTGGTTGCTTGATCCCTGAATTGACGACAAGTGACGTGGTGGTTCATTTTGTTGGACCTGCCATTGCCAGTTTCCTAAGTTTCTCAAGTCAATTTCCTCATGTTCTCCAAGGGTTCAGTTTCATCATGTGTGTTGTGAGTTTTCTTAGGAAGTTCTCAAGTCCGGCTAGGGGGTTACCACCCGTTTTTGTTTCTACCCTCAGTCTACCCCTCGAGTCCCCTCAAAGTAGCAGGACTCATTTGCGAGGGACATTTGAAGGAGGACCATACTATTGATCGTTTTTACCACGACGTTTACGATGCTGTAGATGTTTCTGTGACTCGGTGGGAGTACATTCTTGGGGCGTTGCCATGCCTGTTTGGGGAAGCGGATGTTTTGACACCTTTTGGGATAGCCTTGTTTCATAGATTTCATAGTCTATATTGCTTTATTTTGGAGGGTGTAGATCTAGATCACATCAAACGTTCCAAAACTCCAAGTTTTTGACTGCTGATCCGAGTGATTTCTCAGATGCTATGATTTGTCTTGACTGGCTGCGGCCTGTGGTGATATGCCAAGAAGATCTCAGCTTTTATCCATGGGACAAAAACTAGCAGTTGGTTGATTTACCTAAGGAATCATATGGGAACCCTGGAAGCCTTTGCTATGTGCATTATTCTCTCTAGCCCATCAAGGGAATCCCTGTGAACCAAGCAGAATAGCATGGTATAGAAGGATCCAAGTAAAGGACCTGCATGATTCGAGGTTGAGTTGAAGCTAGTCAGAGAGTCCCCAAAAAATCCAATTTAGGCATTTGTTCTACTAGGTTTTAGCATGTTTTAGATGTGTTTTTTTTTTTTTGGGGGGGTGGGCGAGCGTTCAAATCCTCCAAGAATCTGAAGTGTTTCTTGATCAAGATTGACCCGTGATGGCGTAAGTGAAGTCTTGTTTGCTCAACTTTAGTTGTGCCGTGAAAGTAATTAATTGCCAGCTATAGTATTATATAATTTTCTTTTTTCCAGGGAATATCAAAGTAAATTTTCATTTTTTGGCTGGCAAGAATGGGAGAGATGGGAGGGGGAGCTTCAGAACACCCAATCCAAGCAAAAATCCCTGTGTTTTGCCTTCTTTTTGTTTTCCCGCCATCAAATTGGTGACACCAATGGGTTCACCCCAGCATCATCGTCGTACATAGATGGTTCCCGTGGCTCCCCTAGGTCTTGCGTTCCGATGCCTTGCTGCAAAAGCAGCTGGAGAAGTTGCGGAGACATGGCATGGCATGGAAAATTGGGGGAAGTCACAGCACCTGTGATTTTTGTTTATATATCCTTTCTCCGCCTTCTCCCCCTCAAAGATAGAATTGAACATACTCTCCCTGAAACTAGCATAATTAGTTCCATGGAGTTCCTGAATATGGGCCTTCCCACAAGGAAAGTAATTAGTCTTACAACTTACAACCACCATTTTTCATGAGCCATGTTTGCTTGAATGTATAGAATCATAGGATTCCAAGTTTGATTGATGTGGTAATTCATTTGTTAAGGTTGGCACCTTGTCTAGGCAGATCTCCAAGAATCTCTTTGCATTGGTTGGCTCACTCGATCAAATGCTCCTCTTGGAAATGTATCCTGAAGCCCCTTCAGGTAGAAAGATGGGCTGGCCTCACTCTCCTGCTAGGGGGGTAGCTTTAGAGGCAGGATTCTCCCCATACAACTTGGCCCCTCCAAACACCTTCTGAGAAAATATTTGAACCCCAAGAGTATATCCAAAACACCGTTCACCTCAGGAGGTATGACTGGATATCCCGGGCAGTAGACTGTGAAACTTGAGGTTATCACATTTCAATCCCAACAGGCTGAAGATTCGAACTTCCCCCTGGAAGTTTCAGGAAAATATATTGACACTTGAAAGGGAAACTGTTTCATACTCGTACAAGGTGGGCCCCTAATAGTCATAAATGGGGTTATAACCTCCATAAGTGGCCTTATAAATGGGTAACTGGGGTTATAACCCTTACAACTGGAGTTATGCCTACCGTAACCTACAACTGGTTGCTTGCTATAGCTTCACTGAGCTTTCATACTTGCTCAATGGTGTCTCCCCCTTTGATGAGAACCGATGCTGTTCAATCCAGTTTTCGTGGGAATGATGCTCGAAATCTTCGTTTTTCATACACTCAATATTTTTTTTTAATCTCGAAGTCTTAGTCAAAGAAAGTCATCCCCTTAAGGTCAAAATAGACGGCACCTGGCACAGATGTTCTTAAAGGTAGGGACTTGTGGAGGGTCCTAATATGAACCAATATTATTAGGGACTCTGCCGACTTTACTTTTCAATTACTGCAGCCTTTTACCGCTGCATTTCACCAGCCGTTTCCAACGTTTGGGCTACACTTTTTGATGTGGAGATGTGAGATCACCCATATCATCCATGTATGGTATATTTAGATACCTACATTTACCATAAAAATCAACCAAATGTAGGTAAATATGCCAGTCCCATGGATGGCATGGGTCTTCGCAATCATTCCACCCGAAACCACCCACACCATCGTTGACATTTGTTGACTCATAAAGTGTATCAACTCACCGGAGAAAAACAAACAGGACTACATAGGACTACTATATATCTAGGTGGTGGTTTTATTTTTTTATTTTCACCCATACTGGGGAAATGATCCAATTTGACGAGCATATTTTTCAAATGGGTTGAAACCACAACCTAGATATCTATAGAATTCAATCCAAGTCGTTTTTTTTTAAATAAGGCGTAAATGTTTTAAAATGTAGATTATTTCCTTCAAATAAACGTCTAAACCCTACTGCAAAGTGGGCCCAAAAACCAGTTTTAAGTAGGGGGGCCCATATATATCCATATCTTAGGGGCTATATAAACCTCACCCCATTTATGAGCCCAGCTGGGGTATCACCCCTTGTCCCGGTGGTCAGTGAGGAAAGAAGGTGTGAACTTCCACCTGGCAACGAACTCACCAGAACACTTTGTGGAGCGAGTATTGGAGGTGCCAAAGAGTTGACATCGAGCAAGGGCCAAAAAGGGTCCCTCGTTAGTTGGGGATGAAATCCTGCCCAGTTCTGTGGGGATTATAATAAACCATTATAAGGGTCCCTAAGGATCCTGACTCACCGAACGTCAGAGGATGATTGGGGTGTACAATCAACTCCTCAGAAAGGTTTTAGGTTCCAATACCAAAAATTGATTGGATCCCTAGAGGATGGATGCGTGAACTTGACCTGTCACGTAAAACCTGAAATTGGGGAAAGATTGGACAATTTGTTTTTGTTTTGGTATACATTCTACCGTTGTGGTGGTTGGTGGTTGTGGAAACTGGCTCCAAAAATGGCCTGAACATTTGGGTTACTGTAGTAAATTGGTCTACCAGACACTCAACGTATGGCGAATGTATGGTGTATTGACCTACATTTATCCACTAAACTACCCAAATCCTGGCAAATAAGCATAACTAGACCATGCATTGCGTGTTTGGGTGTATAGTTTATCTGGAAATAACGTTTTCATTGGATCTAGCTGAAATATTGCTATGTTTCGCTTCACCTCCCTCCCTTTTGTTTATGACCGGAGGTGAGCTTGGGATGGTCCCTGACAAGTTGGGTTTTGAAGACCATAATTTTTGACTTTTTTTTTCAATGGTCGAAACCTGGAAGGCTTGAGCCTTTACTTAAAGTATCAGGGAAGGTGTAATTCTTTAATTTGTTAGTTGGAACATCGTTGGATCTGACTGAAATATGATGATTATGCTTCTCCCCTTCCTCCCCTTCACCCCCCAACAAGAATCAACAAAAGAACACTTAGGCCGACTTTACCTGAAGATTTTCGTCCCTTGTCGCAGGCCTTGGATGTCAAGGAGCACTTTGGATCTGTGGTGTGTCCATCAAAGAGCAATGGATGGCTCAATAAACCAGATCCGAGGCGATCCAAGGGAAAACAACCAGAAAAAAAAAGGTGCAGGGTAAGCCCCGAGGATCGTTCCCAAATGGAATAGAAGCTCCTTATAGATTGGCCCTTATAGATGGGTAGCTAGGGGTTATTGCACCCTATATATTACTTATGAATTATGACCCCATTTTGAACTGGTAGGTGCCCATTGTGTGCGAGTTTTGCACGGAGTTTTCGTGTGTCAAGATGAAACTCAGAACCGAAACCAAACTCACCAAACAACCAACGAAGCAACGAGTCAAGGAGGCATCGAAAATCCCCAAGGAGCTCATCGGCACTCAACAAATACCCTCCCTGAAACTAACAGCAAAAGCGCATGAAAGTATTAAGTAGGGTGTCCCAGGAATTTAGTAAATGGTTAGGATCAATGGGTTGTAACCTACTCAATTATAAATGGGATATATTAGGGTTGTAACTTGTGACCATTCATAACCCACTTACAAACCTTTTACTACTTCCTCAAGCCTCCAAGTAAAGCATCCCAAAAGGAAATTTCATTTTCCAACCCTTGATTTTCAGGGGTCCCATGTAAGTTTCAGGGAGGGTTTTTTCACCCCGGGAAAAATCATCCGGAACAGTTCCCGGGAAAAAACTTAGAATCAACCAAGAGACCAAAAAAAAACAACAAACAGCCATCCAAAACCATCATCCAATCAAGCAACCAAAATGATGATCCAACCTTTGCTGAGTGTCATTTTGCCCTCAGATACTTTGAGCAGCTCCCGCGTCCTGGATGCTTCTTCGACGACTCCCTGCAACATTGCGAAGCCTGGAATCAGTGCCGCTGGCCGACGAAAGCCTACCACGTGACGCGGGAGCGTTCGGAACGCGCCTGGCGATCTGTTTGGTTTTTTCATTCCGGAGGTGACACATGAAGTTTTTGAATATTATGTAATTGCAACATCTTTAAGTATCAGATTTCCGTGTACCTCAATCAATATGATCATGATAATGATATTCATGATGCAGCAATAAAAGGTATGTTTCAAAGCAGTGGAAAGTTTCACTTGGATTTTATGGGGGTAATTCAGATTAGTGAAGTGTTTTTGGTACAGACTTTTGAGATATTCCAGGAAGTTCACCTTCGTTTTTGTTAGCCAAGTAGTCTCCAGAATTCAGTTTTATACCTTGTTCAACATACTGCACCCGAAGGAGATGGACGTGATGACCCTCGTGGCGGATGCTTTGGAGGTGGGGATCGGTGCTTGCAGTCATAGCAATGAGATCGAGGTGAGTGAAAAATCGATTGAACCAATGGTGCAAACAATTGACCGTGACAAACTAACATAGCAGACATGGCACTTGCCAAAATGGGGGGGTCGAACATATCATATCATATATCAGTTGTTCCTTCAGGATGGTCGTTTCTTGGCAGGTGAAAGCTGATTTTGTTTCAGGGAATGCAAGTTGTGTCTATAGATTATCATGATAAACGGTCTCCCACCAGCGAGGTTCCTCTCAAAAGATGATATCCGGACTGAGAAGCTGCACAAAACCACCCCCAAAAAAATAGTGGCAAAGGATGACAAACCTTTCCATTTTGAACTGCCTGGAAAACAGCCGTTGCCGTGAATTTCCAGCAACTTTACCCCTAAAACCCAGCCACAGTGGGTCCAGGTGCTCCCTTTTTTAGGGTCCCACCATTCGTTCGTTTTGGGGGGCCTGGTCCAGGTGTTGCCAGCCACCTGGCGTTTGCAGAAGGCAGCCTACCTGCAGGCGTTTTGTTTTTTTTTCAAAGGGCCGCTTAGGTTGACCTTGTGGCAGGCATGATCTTGAGCAAAATACGTTCTTTTTTGCCCAAGATCCGATAAATGGTTGGTAGTAGTCTAAGTATGTCTAAGTGGAAGTCTAAAAGGAATCAAATTGCATGTGTTATGCCAGGATTGAAAGAGAGATTTGCATCCAGTCCGCTTCTGTGAGACCTTTGGGAGTTATGCGCGATTTTGATATTGTGACATGGCATATATGGTCGTATCAACAACCCATAGCTATCCTCCTATGCCTATATGTATTTATAGAAGTCTATAAATAACACATCTTGATTTCCTGATTCATTGTTTATTTTTTGAAACTGATTTAACTATATTTACATTTACATGTGCAAACTATGTTGATTTACAAAAATTACAACACAGGTATTTTCATAACAAGAATCGTCAACACATATACCAGACGGAAACATGGAAGGCCAAGGAGGTGGCAGATTTGAAGAGCCTCAACCAGGCGGTTTTGCAGCGCAGTCTTGGGATCCTATCGGAAAACAAAAATGGCCTTATATAAAGTTTGAGGGGATACCGTCCCTGAAGCAAACATACTGTTGATGGTTCAAAAATCCTGCGTTCACCAGTTGAGGTTGGTAGTTTTCCCATGGTTTTCAAGGTTATATACATCCCTGGTGGTGCAGGATTTCCTCCATCAACAGTAGCACCTGTAAAAATGGATGGTTGGAATACGATCGTTCCTTTTCGGGCCGGGCCTATTTTCAGATTTTCAGGTGAGTGCGAACTGTTAGTTTTGGGGAGTGTAGCCGGTTGGCATAGGTTGTTTTTGATTGAAATTACTTATAAGAAACGAACTCACCCGGAATGAAGACGAAGAAATCCCTCTTGAAGGTGGGCTTGCGTTTGGTTTTTTGAAGATATTCTGGTTGAAAGTAAAACTCATACAGAAGAGCATATTGCAGACAGGAAACAGTTTATGAATGAATTGTTGATTCATCGGGGATGGGATTTCGGTATATTTTCAAGGAGGGGCGAAGTTGGAGTTCTTGTGAGAGATTTGGTTTGAAGGGGGGCAAAGTGTTTTTTTTCAGTTTCTGCAGTCTGGGGGTGACTAAATCATTTCATGTTTGTACACCGTAGTGAAAGTAGATGGCGATCGCCACTCCCAAAAGGTGGCGATTTGTAAGGGGCCATGATGAGCCAATACATTGAGGGTTGTGCCATCTATTTTCCAGGTGGTATAAATAGTGTATAAATGGTGGTTTGCTAGCAAGATAGCCAGCAAAAGATGGTGGAAGACATTTTTTCTTCCTTTGGTCTTGACTTCTTTTATTCAATCAATCGATTTATTGTCATGTGACCTGTGACAGGGAAAAACAGGGACAGTTTGCTAGAAAGATGACTCTGCAAGAAGGCTTTCAACCCTTTGCTTGTTGTAAATGCAGCGACTTGTTGCCTCCAAAAATAAAATTGTAGGCATACATCGTGACATTGGAGGGCATGTGAAGGATTCTGTGAAAGTCATCCTTCCACGATGATTCACCCCTTGGAATGCCACGTTCTTCTGAAAAGTTGCCATCCAAATTCGGAAAGGATCGTGGTTCTTTGCCACTATTTTTCAGGGGCTTCAGCCATTCAACTTGCATAGAGAGAGTATCTTAAACAATGGCTCAAGTTCATTTGGATTTTAGTGTTGTTTTCAAAAGAGGCCAAATAGTCGTTCCAATTATCAGAGATGGGTACAATTTGATGCGCCCAGATCTAGTAGTTATAGCACTTTACAGGTCATATGGAGATCCTTTTAAGTTCCCAAAGCTTACAATTTGAAAAAACAAGCTCCCAGAAGCATTTTGGAAGGATGTTCTGAGACGTCTTCAACAAGAACTTGCATCTTTCCAGCAAGGCGAGCAGCGAGATTTTCCGATGGATGGGCTTCTCAACCACCAAACCTCGAGACGAGTGTTTTCTCTGGTGCTTTGTTGATTGTAGGATTTTTAAGGCAGGGTACTGCGTATCGTACCTTCCAGAAATGATGCCAATGTCTCACGGAAAAATCGCGAAGAAACCACAGGTTTTTCTACGGCAAACATTCGTTGGAACCTTCTCCCATCCATCGGTTGCGCGTCATGACCAAGAGGTATTGAAGTGCTGAATGTAGGTGGTGGTTTCAAGTATTATTTTTCGTCCCTACCTGGGGAAATGACCCAGACAATCTGCAAAGCTTGTAAGTTTTCTGAAGCATATCATTTGGCAAAGTAGATTCGGTGCCTCTTAGTCATAGTCTTACTTGGCCAATGGCTAAACTTTATAAACTTTTAGGGATTACATATTTATTTAGTAGGGAAAATTCAGCCCTTCAAACTTTTATATATTTCAAGGTCCTTTTTTTCTAAGTGAGTTAGTGGCTTCCTTAAATTTATCCACCCCTTTCCCATTGAATAGCTGTTTCTTGTTCCCTTAATAGGTGGTAGGTACCATATAATCCCCCAATTAGCAGTATATAGTATATACCACTTATATACCACTTATATATTGCCAATTGGGTGATCATATGGTACCTACCACCTATTAAGGGAACCAGGAAACTCCATTGACCCATGGGCCATTCACCAACAAAATCTGCTACGTTCGTGGAAGGTGAAGAGTTGAGGATCTTGGACTTGGGCTGCGGCTTTTTGTCGATGCTCCCTGTGCTGTTGACCCACATACCTGAAGGCGGAGATCTCGAAGGGCCATAGGGATTAATTTCGGGCCGTGGTACTGTTGATGGAAGCTTCAGAAATCCGGGATTCACCAGTTGAGATGGTAAAAAAAATCCATGATTTACAAGTGTTTTATTATATGCACCCCAGGTGGTGCAGAATTTCCTCCATCAACAGTACGGGGGCAGAAAGATTCCCATGAAGGGGCCCCCAGTTTTGTCCTGAAAGTCGTTGCTTGGGTTCGATCAGGCCCCAGGACGTATACCGTAAGGAGCTAGCAACAATGGTAAGTAAGTTCGCGGGGTTATTCCTCTTTCCAAATGGCCATTCATGGCTTATGAATAGGAGTTCCTATATAACTAACTACTAAGTGGGATGATCCTCCAAGTGATGTTATTGAAAAAAGAAAGCTATTTTTGTGGCTGGGGGGTGGTGATAATTTGGAAGCTACTGGGGGACGATCTCCGTCCCAGTACTAGTCACTAACAGGATGAATTACATTTATAGGTTTAGGGATCACTATTGAAGCCTCAATTTTACATTGTTACCGCAGATAAACCAGTGTGAATTTGAGGGTGGCATGAGGGCGAGGCATCAGCAAGGTCGAAGAAAACCTTGGTGGTTGAAGTTGATCAAATACCACCCAGAAAGGTTTGAATAAAATCATTACTCACCTGAAGTTTGACATAGCCCCTGAAAATATACCTTCCGAACAGGAAAGCAGTCTTCCAACCATCATTTTGCAGGGGCTATGTTAAACTTCGGGTGGGTAGGGCTTCTTTTCACCCCTTAAGCGTTTAGGAACTAATGGTCGACTATTAAACCTTTTATGTTCCGGGGAGATGAGGTACCTGGGCACCAGGAGGGGTTGGTCACTTGTTCACAGATAAATGACGTTTGTTTCAAGAAACCCTGCGAGATTTGTCATCACTGCCATGTTGTTTTTTGAATAGTCCCTACAAACACTAAGACTCTGTGTGCCCAAACAAATTCAGCCCATTATTGTTAAGTACGTCATCAACTCATTACTATAAAAGATGCCCGTTTTGTTGGGAGTTCCTTCCGCAGGTATGGCCGTGCACTATCTTGGTGTAGACCGTGATGCCCAGCTGTTAGCAGCTGCAGAGCTTTCGCGTTTGAAGGAAGCTCATTTGCTGGCAGCCAAGCGTTCGCAACGCTTAGAGGCGTCAAGCTGATGGTGGTTGAGATGGAATTTGATGAGATTGGGAGGTGGTCATTTTTTTTGGTGTGTGTGTGTGTTGTTTTTTTTTTTTGAGTTGGTATATCCACATCACCGTGACATGGGGACCAAAACATGACAAAACATAGAAATCAGATTGCGGGTAGAGGTCTATTTAGCTGTTAGAATGTCATGGTTGAACCCTTGAAATATATGGTTTTGAAAGTGTGTTGAATTCGTTCTGAAACGGCAGGGATCACAGAAATGGATATATGTTTTCGCTGATAGACTTCCATACATCAATCCTTTGTTTTCGTTTTTCTATGGACCCGAAGGACGGGAAAGCTACAAGATTCATTCATGTTGCTCCGTGGTAAACCAGGCATGACCTTGACCTGACTTGGAATGATGGACATTTTTCTGAAGGGAAAGGGAACGGTATCACAACAATAGTTCCATTGAACTTTGTCTTGTCAGAATGTTGCTTCTATCCTTATTTTTGTCATAAATCTGCTACGCTCTCCTTGCATTTTTGAAAGAAACGCGTACTAACATGATTCATCATGATTCGAATTCGATGTTTACCAAGATCCTTATGCTTCCTCTTCAGGTGAAGTTGCAGTTCGGACCCCAGCGGGCTGCAGCACCGGTAGGGTTTTTTGAGTGGAGAGGTAGGAGGATTTGAGAACAAGAACAATGACAACAATAAGAACAACAACAACAACAACAACAACAACAACAAGAAGAAGAAGAAGAAGAACAACAACAACAACAACAGCAACAGCAACAGCAACAACAACAACAGCAGCAACAACAACAACAAGGTGGTGGTTTCAAATATGTTTTATTTCCACCCCGGATCCTTGGGGTTTCATGATCCAATTTGACTCATATTTTTCAGATGGGTTGAAACCTTCAACTAGTAACAACAATCAAAAGTAACAACAAAACAACCAAACATTGAACAGCAAACCCTTCATGATGCAATCAAACGAGGTGTGATGATGCTGTAGAAGCAGTAAGAAATACGAAACCACAGACCTTGGTCAGGCCCTCAGATGTGCTGGTCGTGATCATGACTTTTTTCCACCCCAAAAACTAACAGTTTGCCGCTGAAACATGCTGATTGGGTGACTATTTGAGCAATGAACAAAAAAACCCTGGTTGGGTTAGGGTATATAGGGGATTATGCTACATATACTACCCAGTTATACAGGGATTATGATCAACCAATATAAGGATTCCTATTAAACAGCCAGTATAATGGAAAGCAGGAGGTTTTTTTTGGTAGCTCATTTTCCATTGGGGAAGGCCTACTTTCAGGGACTTTCTGTTCGCTTTGAGGGGGAGTGTATTTTTTTCATCCGTGAAACAGCTTTCTTTCTACCCAACTGAGTTGCTCGGCGATGTGGAGCTTCCATCGGGTTTCGCTCACCCACACCTGAGTGATACTGTTGATGGAAGAAATCCTGCACCACCTGGGATGTATAAAACCTCGTAAATAAATGTAAATAATGGGATAAACAACTTATCAACTGGTGCAGGATTTCTTCCATCAACAGTTAGCATGGGATGATTTCCCTCCGGTACTTTTCGAGGATGGGCCCCCCACTTAGGATCAGTGCTTAGTTAAGGAGGTAAACCAAGCCGTTTATAACTAGACCAACCCTACTGAAAGAGGACTTTCTAAACTAACCATGGTCATTAACCACCTACAAATCATAGGATGATTTCCGTCCAAGCACCCATGGAGTTTGTAGTTTAGAAACGATGGACCAGAGATTGAGGTCGGCTTGTGGCCCTGACCACAACATGTATGGTGTAGTGGTAAGCACACCCGACCTCACAATTTTTTGTTTGGCAAAAATTCCTATGTATATAGATG
Organism: Breviolum minutum Mf 1.05b.01; assembly: GCA_000507305.1. NCBI lineage: Eukaryota > Dinophyceae > Suessiales > Symbiodiniaceae > Breviolum > Breviolum minutum. Next base: position 12,528 of record DF240414.1, read on the forward strand.
TTTTGCTAGCAACATGGATTATCACAAGCATATCCTCATAGGCTACATAATTTACCATTAAAAGTCAAGCAAATGTAGGCAAACATAACATACACGGATCCGTCATGGGATAGAGCTTTTTGCTAAGGTCATGGGCTGTTCCATCTTGGATCTCATTGACGTGGATGCCCTTGCCAATGCTTTGCGGCAATCACAGGCAGCGGGGCTTCATGAAGATAGCAAAATGATACAACATGATACAGCCCTAGTGCTCCAAATACCCTGGGAGAAGGTGTTTAGGCACCCAAAACCCACTCGAAAACCACTTGCAAAAGAGATTGGAGCATAAGGGCAAAATGAATGAAATCCATCAGATTTTGATGGTGTTGAACATGTTTGAACATATGAGGATGTTCAATGCCCATAGGATACATGTATGATATATTTACCCTAGTACTTTACCTAATGAAAATCAGCCATCCAAAAATAGGTATATGAATATACCCGTTGGTCACATGGGATGACTATGGGATTGCTGTGTTATTCTTACCAACCCCAGGCCGGGGCGCTGCTGTATTTTCCGATTCACTATGCTGGCATGACGTCCTTTCAAGGGTACCTTGGTGGATGTGGTGGATTTTGCTTGGAAACATGAGGCCCTCAAAACTACCCCCACCAGAAACAAGGGTTTGATAGCCAGCCGTCTTTTAAGGGAAACCAACGGGTTAATGGTGGTAGTTTTGATGGGGATAGTAGTTTTTAACCAGTAAATTGGTGGGTGTTGGGGCAGATGAGCCAAGGCCATTCGCTTCCTCAGCAGAGCCCTTGAGCATCAACTATAACGAATCACTGGAGACACGTGGTCAGGTGCATGGGATGGAAGAGGGACTGCCAGCAGTGCCAGCAGTGATTTTCTCTAAACCCTGGTCCAGTTGTGGTGTTTCTACAGGTTTGAATGCAACTTAGTGATGCGAAGAATTGTAGGTGACCGATTATAAGAATCCCTATTGATTCCTATTATTCAACTGCATGTCATGACATGCATCAAGGGTTTTGGTTGCCATTGATTTCCATTACTCAGAAGGTCAGTTGCACTGAAGCTTTTGACACTTGGCAAACTGTAGAACAACAAAAGGCCCCTTGAGGTTCCCGGGTTAATGTGCAAGGGATCCAGGACCTAAGGATTACCATCTACACATGTTCTTCAGATGTGAAAAAAATCTAATTGCTTTCTTCAGATGTAGTGGAAAAACTAGATGACGTCAGCTGTAGCGGCGCAAGTGAAGGGATCAGGTACGTGAAAGGAAAAGCAAGCAAGATCTCACAATCAGATTGTTCACTGCGAACCGACTGCTGCTGCCAGCTCTTTTTTTGGGCATGGAACAGGTCTGGCACGCACTGCCAAAGACCCATACCGCAATTGTGGCGCCACCGCCAAGAATATCTGTTTTCCACCCCCTGTGTTGCGTAGAGTCAACCATGCGTGCAAGTTTAACGATGCTGAAACACCTCTTCGAGCCTCGAACCCTCAGAACTTCAGCTGAGGTGAAGGATGTCACAGCACTCTACAACACCTTGGGAGAGGAATTGATCACAGGCGGCGTTTACGTAACTGTGAAGCTTTGAAAACAAATCCATCTGAGTGGCCAATATGTGTTGTTTTTTCCAAATTGTTGTTGAGATTGAGTATTTTTAGGTGAGAAGTGAACTTGTTGTGATGAATTACCTTGATTGTATCATTGGGTTGTTATCTTCTCAGTATCTTTTAACCTGATGCCCTGGGTGTGTTGTAATGATCAAAAGGCAAGCATTTGGAATGATGTTTTGATGTTTTTGTGTTGTGCATGGCGAGCAGTGGAAGCACTACTCGTTAGGGGTTTGAGCGCTAGCTTCTTCCTTATGCCTTATACGTGGTGACCCTTATGCAAGATAGATTCAACACAGAATATGTCAATATTCAACTTGCAAGGCTTCATATTTGATGGCTTAGATTCTACTCTTCACCCCAGGGTTGCCAGTGACAAATGAGTTGCTTTACTTCGGGTTTCCTGAGCCTAAAACATATATACCATATACCCCCTTGGTGGGGGGCGATGACCGGGCCAGGTGCCAGCGACTGGAGCTTGGCAGGTGAAGATTTACTGCTCAAACAGCACCTTTTAAGCATTGGGTTTCGTCGGATTCTCGGGGGGAGAACCAGACGTCAGACATCTTCATATTTGGTGGTTTGTGGCAGTGGAGTTTTCCATTTATTTCTTTTCTAGATCTTTTCTTCCTCCCATAATCATGGTTCAGTGGAAAATGGGGCCCTGGAAGATGACCTTCAGTCTTCAAAGGGGCCCCCCATTTTCCTCTGAACCATGTTTTATGGGAGATAGGAAAGGTAATGGTTTTCTTCCTCAGGTAAGGAACCAATGACAAAAGATGGGGTTCCGATCACCTCATTTTTCCCCAAGCAACAAGAAAAACTCGTCACATTTGCAGGTTGATCTCGTTCATGGCCACCAATGCCTTGGGTTTCTTTGGCATGTGAAGGAAGGAAGGTTTGACCACTAAAAGCTGATGAACAACATGGAAGGGATTCTGTTTTTAGGGGGAGAAGCTTTACAGAAGTGATGTGGAGTTCAGGTAGGAGAGTTACAAGAAACCCAATCAAAGAAAAGCAGATTGATTGATTATGACACATTGTGATGGCATGATACGACGTCAACTTCCAAAAAGGTCGGGGGTTTGAAAAACAGAATCTGATACCAAATGGATCAAATAGTGGCCTCTTATCAAGAAATGCTGTACTCCTTCAGCAAAGATTAATGAATCGAATTCAAAGGGTTTGGGGATGTTCCCAGTTGTTTGTTGTTGTTAACCCTTTTCGATGTCTTGAAAGATCGGTTGACAAGATTTTGTTGGGATGCCTCCCAAAAAAGTTGGGGTTACCATTGAACCAGAAAAACCAAAGCTTCCACTAGTATAGGGAAATTATCACAAGCCATTACTATTAGTGATGGATCCCTACTGAACCAGTGACTATATATATATAAATATCATAAGGATATTGAACGTTGCTCAGGTGTTTATCAAATGTATTTTGATATGATATTCCACTAGCCTAGGAAAACTCCAACATATAATATACACTCCAGTAAACTAACATGGCAATGGAAAATGGACCCGAAATGAAGATGTATTTCCTATTGAAAATCGAGATATTCCGTTGCTATCTTAGTTTACCAGAGCGTATCCCGAAAGAACTTCTAAGCCCCAGACCCGTAGACCTCCCACCTTTCAACCCGGGGATGTCTGGAGACCCACGAAAAAAAACCCAACCAAGGCTTCCAAGGTTTAGCTGCCTTGCGTGATGCTGTCACAACCTTGAGGTGCGGTTCATTTCGGAAAGGTGGGTAACGGTTACTGGAGATGCTTGGAAGATAATAACCATGGCAAATTTGTAAGTTTGGTGAGGAAGGTTGGTCTATAGTTATAAGTGTTTAGGCAGTGGGCCCAATATAAAAGTATATATAGTTGAACTTGAAACTATAACTTTTGTTTAAAGTGGGAAGGCGAAAAGTCCAATAATTGCGATGTACTTTATAAGACCATGGATGGTAGGGTTGACAATACGTTCTCGGGTTGTTTTTTTGTTTGTGACCAAGACGACCAACTAGACATATTTTAAGGGGCAGATGTTTTGGTTTTGTCGAACAGATACCCTCCAGGGAACTAACATATCCCCTAGCAAGGCTCATTTGAAGATGATTGTCCTTTTTTTGAAGGGTGGGATACTTAGTTTCCTAGAGGGTATTCAGTTTCAGATCTTTAGTGATCTCCAGTCTCCATGTTCAGATGGTTTGCGTTGCTAGTTTCTGGGAGCATCCCTTAGACGGTGTCACCAAGGTGTCCAGAGAATCCAGAGCAGCTACATCCTGAAGTGCAGCTACATGTGACCAATGTACTCCAGTCTCGAAGTTCGAAATTGTGTGTGCTTTCACTGGTGGTAGGTTTGGGTTTGGGTTTCTTCGCTACCCATTGTCTTGAGAAGTTGTTTTTTTTAAGCTTATTTTCTATTCTTGTCACCGACTTGTTGAACAGTTTTTACTGGTTGACTTTTATAGGAATTCTTGGGTTTTTCCTTCATCGTTTTGAACCTGGTCTCAAGAGTAGGGAAGAAGCAGTGTAAGAACCATGAAAGGCACATCTCTTGGCCAAAAAACATGCTGAATACAAGCAGATGCTGCCTGCTAACCATGTATTGGTTTATGATAGATAGCTGATAGTTCATAGTTTTAAACTAACACATTTCCAAACTTAGACATGGTGATTGGCCATGTTCTGCAATCAGTTTAGCAGTGCAACCAAAAACTTCTTTGTAAAATTCCCTGTTTGATTTTACTACCCCCCTGAAAACACAAACATGTCCAGTGAAAATTGATGGTTGGAAGATGTAATTTTCCTTTAACATGGCCCCTTTTCAGGTGACATTCGTTCATTTTCAGGGGGTGTATCCTCTACTACTTGGAGGATCATCCCAGTTAGGTAAGTGGATGTAAGTGGTTCATAATTTAACAACCATGGTGATCGTAAGTCCCCTGTCAGTACAGTTGTTCCCCTTCCAAATGGCCATGAACATGGCTTATAAATGGAGGTTACTAACTATACTTACTAAGTGCGATGATCCTCCAAGTAGGGCTCGGGATTTTTCAGACCCTTCAATCACAGCACTACTTGGAGGATGGGCTCCCAGGTATCGTAGGTGGTTAGGATCACCCCCCACGTATAAGCCATAAACAGCCATGTTAGATCCGTATACCTTGATCCCTTCCGCAAGGTAGATTACTTGGGCCGTGTGCCCAGCTCCTTTTCCGCCGGGCAGGCGGGAAATTTCCCGCGAATGAAAGCTTGAAGCTGCGGAATCGTTGGGGATGTTTTTTCGGGAACTCGGGGCCCATCATGAATCACCAATTAAAAAAAAGGCCAGCTTTACTGTTGATGGTTCAGAAATCTGGCTTAACCAACCACTTGGGATGTATAAAACACAATAAATATATAGGGGATAAAACTATAATTATACACCTATCAAGTGGGCTAGCAGGATTTCAGCCATCAACAGTAGTTGAAAGGAAATACCTTTTCCGAAGATACCGTTTTTTAGGCTTCACAGCTCCCCCCCCAATTCCTGTGAGCCCATCGGTCAGGGCAAAGTGGGAGGAAGTGGCCGCATCGCCGTGGAGTTCACGCGCCCAAGCGTGGTGAGTTTGGTGAAGGAAGAGATGCCAACACTGCAGTCGGGTCAGGCGCCTTGGACAGCGTGCCGTAGTACCACCTGGGGTGGGACTCGAAGAAGCATTAAATATCTAAACGGATCTAAACTGGTTTTAAAGGGGGTTAAGCTTAGAAAAAAATTATGGTTAGCAGTTTCCAACTGATTGTTTGGTGGGGGTAATGTTTTGCAGCATGGTAACATGAATGCTGAAAATCTGGATGAACGGTCAATTCCCTGGAAATGGGAGAGAAAAAAATCATTCAAACTAGAGCTCTGGCTCTTTTGAGTTTATTTCTACTCCAATTTGTGCCTTGTGATCCACTATGAATGGTGGTTTTAAACATTTTTTATTTTCATCCCTACCTGGGGAAATGATCCAATTTGACGAGCATATTTTTCAAAGGGGTTGAAACTCAACCGCCAACTAGATGAAACTTTAAGACTTCAGGGGTTAAACCGGCTTCCTTACTTGGATCGGAAGTTTTCCTGGGATTCGATCCAGGGCGAACTCCCAATGTTAATGTCGATGACGAAACGAAGGTGTTGGTGAAGACCAGTTTGTCGGGAATATCCGCCGGCACGGAGAGGCAGCGGCTTTGGGGGCGGCGCCTTGGGTGTTTTTGGTGTCTTTTGGTGTGTAGGTTTAAGATGGCAAGTATTTCATTTGATAGTCATTGTTGCTAATATTGATATATGTATAAATATAGAGGAATATGTATAATAGTAGTAGTGATAGTAACCATGATGAGAGTTATATATACGTATATACATAGAATATATTGACAATTGACAATATACAAAATAGATTCAGATATGTATATATATATGTATATATTCACATATATACGCATATTAGATTGGATATTTACATTTATACATATATTTGATTTATGTATCTATATAAGTCGTCCCATCCTCCCCAAAAAGTATGACCACAACACTCATCATCATCATCATCATCATCATCATCATCATCATCATCATCATCATCATCATCTTCATCATCATCATCCCAACGTGTTGTCCTGCTGAAACCCGAAGGCGTATGTTGATGCATGGCTGTGAAGGTGAACCGTTGGATAGCACACTTCCAGAGTTGTCAAAGAGAACAGCTTGGCCTTTCAGGTGTGGGTGAACAGAAACAGGGGGAGTAGTTGGAGGATCATCCCAGGACTTTGAAGTGGTTAACAACCATGGTGAGTGAGTCCTCTAAGGAGGGTTGGTCTAGCAGTCTAGCTAGAACTGGCGGAAGTAACTTATTATCAACTTATCAAGTTCAAGACAGTTGGAGGATTATCTCAGTTAGTACGTAGTTAGCAACTATGGTTAGTAAATCCCCTATGTGACTATGTGGGGTTGATCCGCTTCCAAATGGCCTACATGGCTTATTTTGTGGGGTTACTAATTACTTACTTTTTGGGATGGCTTTTGAAGTAGTAGTCTGAGGATGTCTCAGCACAACATTTCCAGAGCCCAGGGGTGGTTTGGAATGTTGAAATGATTACCTGATTTCCTGTAGTTCTCTCGTTCAGCCAAAAAATGAGTGTATCTGCAGTGGCAGCTCCCCTTCGCAATTCTCCACTCAACCACGATTATTGAAAAGAGTAGAACCTCAAGACGTCAGGGGTGAACAAGGCGCACCATTCGCACCTGAAAATGGATGCTCGGAAGACAAAACATACTTTCCCTTTTGGACAGCAAAAAAGCGGTCTTCTTTTCACGGGCAATGTTGGTTCAGTTTTAGGTGTAGATCTTTTGACCACACGTTTTGGATCCCTAGTGAGGTTACCGGGAGCAGAAAATTCTGTGTTTTTAATTTATCATCTTTTATACATGGCAATGGTAAACTCACCATTCAGTGCTGGCTCCAGAAGTTTTTTTTTGCTCACAAATTATGTGGCTTGTATTTTAATCATCCAGTTATTTTTTGGACAAGGTTTGCTATACAGAACTGTATCACCTTTGGGGGCACCAAAATGATATGATATTCCACCTGTTACAATTTTGTCCAAGGGAAAAGTTGGGTAGCCTTGGAAGTTTACCCCAGATACATACTCACATAATACCACCTATATATGATATGGGTGGCTTGGGTATATAACGGTTGTATAGGGCAATCATGGGGTAATAATTTTGATTTTGAGCCATCAAATTCTATTCTATAGGAGTTTGGATTTTCACAGGTATGGCTACTGCTTGGTTGGTAGCATTCTCTCTACACGCTCCACGTCTTTGTCTTTGTCCAATGGCCAACGGGTCTTTTGCTTCCATCCACATGTCGCTTGGTTCTACGAAGTAGATTTCTTTGTTGAAGTTTAGTTCGTTTTAGCAACTATACACTTCCTAACATCGAAACAGCTTGCCCAATCCGCAAGAACATGGTGGTTGGGAGACTACGTGTATTATACTTTCATATACTGATATACTTTCCAATTTGGAGGTGCGGCTTCAGGGCTGTTTTTGGTGAGTTTTGAGGGAAGGTAAATTGAAAACATGTGAGGAGCTTGCAACATGTTTTTGACATAACGGAATGGGATGGGATACAGCATGATGTTTTTGATGAACATCGTGTTTTCGACTTTGAGTGGCTATCTTAGTGGGTAAAATGTAGGTAAATGAAATGCACCATGTTTGGGCATGGCACGTTGCAAAACGCTGGGAAATGTGTGAATAGTACTGATTCATATTATTTATGTACTTTTGGAAATATATAGCAAAACTATGAAACGCAGATAGATACATGGCAGGAGTTTTGCGTCAAGATGCAGGGCTATGTGCATTTGCAGATTTGCATCTATACACGAAGCTCTTCTTTACTCTTTGCCTGTTTTTGGTGGATCCAGCAAATGAGTTTGTGAAAGGATGGTGCACTAAAGGAGTAGACGACTCCAAATGTTCAGGCAAGGAAACATGATTCATAGGTATTGGGTCGTAACCGCAACATGTAACCCCAAACCCATGTTTAAGGGATTTAGCCAATAGTTAACACAAGGATGTCAATAGTCTCCATGAATGATAGGTCAAGGAAACATTGCACCTTTTTCAACCTTGTCAACAAATTTCAACAAATCGAGGATGACGTCTTGGATGTTTTTGCGTGTTTTTTTTTCAGGTTTCAACCAGTTCAACCTTTACCGTTCATCCCATACCCTTCCGGGAATTGTTTTTTTTTTGCCTCCAACCCGATCGATCTTGAGGCCAGCCATGCGGTTGTCTCGGAAGAAAGCTTGCAAATGATTCCAGAGGACTTACCTTAAGGTCAAAATAGATGGCTTGCCGATACCAAAAGGTAGTTTGGTAAAGGGTCTTTATAAACCAATATTTTTTGGGACCGTGCCATCTACTTTTAAACTATTGTAATCTGTTAAGATGTGTTGAGTTGTTTTTGTTTTCTCTTTTTTTTTGGGGATGGCATTTCAACATATTTTGACATGAGATTGGAATTGCATGGTGTTATGCACATGGAAGTGCATGGTGGTGGGAAGAAATGAATAAGTGAAAATTCATTGGAGCCCTTTTTTTCTCCCCAAAAAAATGGCCCAGACTTCCACTTGCCAATCAAATGTTTTCGACAAAAAAGGATTCAATTTTCTTAGTTGCTTCCTTCTTCTAAGAAGTTTAACAACGCCTGGAACATACGGCAGGCCCTCAACCAACACAATTTATTTTCAGGAATTCATTCCATTTAGATTCTTAGACAGTACTTGGAGGATCATCCCAGTTAGTAAGTAGTTAGTTGCCCCGGTTTACAGGCCATTTAGGCCATTTGAAAGAGGAGCAACCCCAGTTCGGGTGTTATGAGTTATTAACCACTTACGTCCGTCCTCGGATGATGCTTCAAGTATGGCAGTAGCTGGTGAGGACATCGCGGATGAAGATGCTCTTTTTTTCGCGAACATGGAGACGGCATTGGCCTTGTGCCAGGCATCAACTTGGTCCGTGGACTGTTGCTGTGGACGACCCGGCCGCTACAACTAGCATAGCTAGCTGGAAATCCCATGGGATTTTCCAATGGGCAAATGAGCCACGAAAAGAAAAACAACGGCCTTACTTTCCGGTAGATACTGGTTGTTTAATAAGGATCATTGTAATGGTTTGTTGTAATCCCCATGTAACTTGACAGTATAATCTTCTATGTACCCTAAACAACCAGGGTTGTTTTCATTGCTCAAGTGGGTGCAATTGGGATTCAACTCGGTGGATGTTCCTTTATGCTTAGTTTTACAGGAGGGCTAAGATACACCACATCCCCCCCAAGAAAAAAACAGTTCACTGGAACATGAACAAAATGAAAAATTCCCATGTTAGGTGTCAGGAGTTGTCAGTACAGCAGTGAAAAGGTACATGGCGCAGTCCCTACATATTGGTATTTATGGGCCCTTTACAGCCCCTACCTTTGTGGGCTGTGCGATGTACTTTGACCACAAGGTATGTGTCTTTGTGATGTGATGCATTCAATGGTATATATTGCACATATGTCATTATGTATAATGCAGCAGGCTGGAGCCATTGGGCTTTCACAATCCTTAGGATTGCAACCTTGAAATCCTAGTGATCTAGTGGTCCTTCAATGTGATGCACCTCATTCATGAACCACCATGTTACCTTCAATAACCCATAACATCCATGCATGCATGGGACTGGCATATTTTACCTACTTATTTACCATGAAATATCAACCATTCATTTTGGTAATGTTTTTCCATTCCCATGAGAATCCGTAACGGGTTAAGGCTAGCTCTCTGTTGGTGTGTTTTCCCGGTGGATCAGGATGCCGCACCAGTTCTCGGAGATCACATCGGTATCTTTGGTGCTGGCACTGTGGGTGCCCTGACGGCCGCATTGTTAGCACCCAGATTCGAGGCAGCAAATCAGGGGCGTCAGGTGAGCCATGAGAAGAAACCACGGGCCCCTAGTTGGTTAGGGTTATATATATATAGGATGAATACAGTTTACTACCCAGTCATGAGGGGATTATTTTAAAAAAAGACATGAAATATAAGGATCCCTATTAAACAACCAGGGTAACCCATGGAAAGTAGCCGGGACCCCGGTTTTTTTTGTTGGCTCAACTGCAGATGGTTGGATTCTAAGGGATTTTTAGGTTGGATTTTCATGGCACTTCACTAGCCCTATCTTTTAAAAACGAAAACTGGGAGTGTCTATTGCTGCCCCCAAATATTCTGTGATTATCCTTGGGTGAAATATTTATATACACTGTGCATTATGTATTGTTGTTAAACATAAGAATATATATATATATATATATGAATCAGCCTGTACATGTATAACTCATGCAGCCAGATTTTCTTTCCCATTTCAAATAAGTAAATGCATGCTTGAAAAACCACCCTCAAGAAAACCAACCATGAGCAACGTATACTTATATTTTCAAAATAGTACTTAATCAAATCCAAGTAGTGCCTCTTAATGACTAACACCTGGAAAATTGATGAAAGTTGTGATTTTAATATGACCGAAACTTCCCTTTATAATCCTTATATGAGGTGTTTCTAAGTTGCCTTGTTTCTTGTCGAATGGGGAATGTTCCCACCTGTTGATGATCGCAATTGTACGTAATTGTACGATGCTGATTTTAAGAATATATCATAATATATCATTATCTTTGTGGTCTTTTTCTAACTATCACATCACCCCTTTTCCAAAAAAAAAACATCTGGAAAATCATGTCATTTTCGGTCTCCCACCTAAGCATCTTTTAATCCCTCACAAAAACCCGACCCACAACGAAAACTCGAAGAAGCAGGTGACCGTCTTCGACCCCAACCAACAGCGCCAAGCCGCGTTGCTTCGACACACCGGCGCTAACCTTCACCTCGGCGATGTGTCAAGCGATGGTGGCTTTGATGTGGCGGTGGAAGTCAGTGGTGCTGCGGAAGGATTGGCCATGGCGATACAAAAGATGAGACGAGGTGAGTTGGAGATGGAAGATATGGAAGGGTGATGATTCGAAAACTAGGATTTTATGAGGGTTTGTTAATGTTTGGATTCGGATATGTGAAGGTTGGAATTCAATGCAACAGTTCACATTTCTTGTTTTTTTATTTCGTTTTTTATTTGTTTGTTGGTGTTGACAGTTGGTAGCTGGTAATTACTGTATTTTTTGGAGACTGATGATATAGGAATTGTTGCATCATTCGTGGCCTTCATGCGGGTGAGGTTCCCAAAAAATCTCCCAGAAACTAACAACATCTTCGGGCGTCCAAATCAATGGTTGGAAGACGGGGTCCACCATAAGGACCTTGTTAAATGGGAAAATCGGGCCCATAAAGACTGACAGGTAGCAAGTCCCCTTGGTGATGTAGGGTTTCTCCTATTTTTTAGGGTTGTTTCAGGTGATTATGGCAAACCCTGGAGGATGAAGTTTCCTTTGGGGATGACCAATTTTCAGGTTCGAAGTGTTGGTTTTAGGGAGTGTATTTTGAGATGCCAGTCATTGATCGACAAATCCAATAATGAATTTAGATGTAGGAAGGTATTTGCTACACCCCGCAAAGTTTTGAGATAGAACGCGCAAAGCATAAGTTTCCAAAAAGGTATCTCCATTTCCAGGGGCTGATTTTGGGGTTCCGTCTTAAACTTCAGGGGTGAACTTTAATTCTTTGAACAGGTTTTTTCCCCCCTTGTAATCGATTTACTGGACTTTCATTAGATGTTTATTTTCCCTTCAGCCGATTCAGTATGTACCTCCCTGATGACACAATGTTTTGTTGATCTCCCTGATGCCCCAGACAAAGTTCCATTTTGCAATTTTCAAGCCATTCAAATCAGGATATCCATGGATATCCTGGTTACCCTTGCCCTCAAAGATCCTCAAAGTTATCCTTGCCCATAAAGGGTTCGAAGTCACCATCAGAAAATTCACCACCACCTTGATGTTTTTTTTGTGCTTTTGCCCACCAAGCGAAAAAGGTGGAACAGTGGTTATGGGCTCCTTGTATCCTGGAGGGAAAAACTGTTTTTTTGACGCGAAAAAAAAACATGGGTGGCAACAGATTGCACCCTTCAGGAGGGATGCATCTTCACAACTAGTTGATGTATGTTGATGTCACGTTGTCATCTTACTTTCCAAGGGTGTAATTCCTGGTGCCCCTCGTTAGCCTTCCAAGTTACTGTGAGGATAGGCCTTTTTCGAGGTCCAAAGGCCTCATAAGTAACGTTTGCAAGTCTACATGTTGCCGGTGGGGTGGAGGGGAAGGGAGTGAGGTTGGAAGAACCCCGATAACCAACCACTAAGCACTTTTGAGTTGATGATTTTTCCGAACTTCCCAAGGTGGGATACGTTAGTTTCATGGGTTATGTTTATATATATGTAATTGCTCCTGGTGACGATAGCCTCCTGGGAACCATCCCGTAGGTAAGTCACTCAGCAGATGATTTTCCATTTTTGAATGGTCTGGACGTGTTAAGTCGTGGGTATGATGAAACCCTACCATTTCATGTAAACCTGGTTGCAGATGTTGCCACCCTTCATGGTGGAACTTGGGTGCCATGAAGTATATTGAAATGTGGGTGAAATGTGGGGGAAATATGGTCAAATGTGGGTGAAATATGGTGAAATATGATGAAACAACTTGTGACATTTCCATCAATTCTCCATACCAAGGTATGGTGAAAACACATCACTTCCCTTGGGTCTACAATTTCATCGCTCCGAGTTAACCTTATTGGCTTCGCAGGCGAAAAATCACGTGTTAGGGGTTAGGTCCAGGTCGAGGGATGTCAATGTTGGTAGCATTTTTTGAGGGATTATCTAGGTGTGCCGGGGTGAAAAAACTCCCGTTATTTCCATATAGCACGGGATGTCATCAGCCCAATAATAGTGTTTTATATGCCCATGAAATAAGGATTCCCTATTAAAGGTGGGATGAGTTTATCCCCAATGTAGGGAGTTTAGACCTTGGCACAGGTGGTGGTGGGTTGAAACCATGAAACCACCAACTAGTTATAAGTTGCACCCACCTGGAGGCTCATCCCGGGGACGGACGTAAGTGGTTACTAATCGTGGTGATCGTAAGTTTCCCATCGACCTGCTTTCCAAATGGCCGAAAAATACATGTCTTAAATACGCCATGGGGGTCATCCTAACTGTACTTACGATACCTGGGACGATCCTCCAAGTACCCGCCCATGGTTTATATAATTTCTGTTGATTCTATCACCTTCTCATCACTATTAACCAACAATTAGAATGGAATGTCGACCAAGGCTAGGTGGTGGTTTCAAACATGTTTTATATTGTTTTATTTTCACCTCTATTTGTGGAAGATTCCCATTTTGACTAATATTTTATTTTTCAAATGGTTTGAAACCACCAACTAAAAAGGTTTTGAACCCTGTTTATTGTTTTGGAGGCACTGGACTAATGTTTTTTTTTTTGCCTTGTGATTCAGAATCCAATGGTTCCTATTTAAAAGGTTGATAAGGTTTCAGGGTCGAAAGCTGTTTTTTTTTCGAACACCTGCCGCACTGCAGCACTGTTGTTTTGGATAATGTTGTTCATCATGATGATTAATAGGTGGAAGGTTTAACATATGTGATTATAATAATCCTCATTGTTTGCGGATGACATCCAAATTTCGTAAAAGGTCCACAAGATTTTGGAAACTGCTATGTTCCCGTGGACCCCCAATCCTGGAAGAATGAAGGTTTTAAGCCCTAAAATATGGGTGAGATAACCCTTAAAAATGAAGGAAACGTGGGTTCCCATGGTTGCTACAACATTGAGAAACCACATTGAACACCAGACCAAGAGCTCACCTCCACCTCACTCCAGGTGTCCTATGTACGTGCACCCTTATCCACCCGTTGGAGCAAGGTGAGACGAGCTGAGTTGACGTGGAAGATGCTGCGCCAAATACGACCCAAGGAGATACTGTATTTGAAGATGGTGTCAGTTTTCTCAATAATCGATAAAATCAGGGTCTTTACCTACATGGGATGGGTAAATATATCCTATACATGGATCCTCTTAGGATGGGTAGATTTTTTTCTACCGCAAAATATATGCGTTGAGGCTTCATATGGTTGATTTCACGAAATCGGGCTAAGCACCTGCGATGTATATAAAGCATTCTAAACAATTGTAGATTCTCAATTTCAACTGGTTAAACCCACATTTTTTGAAGCATCACCAATATCAACCCACCTAAATGGCAATAATAGTTGAAAGCTACCTTTGGCAGGACTGGTTGCATCTTCGTAAGATCTCCATCAACGAGGCACCCGAAGTCTATGCCACTTTGGTGAACAGCAACAGCGCATCGCCACCAACGCAATGGATTTTCACCTACGAGTGACGATGGGGAGGGACCGAGGGTTTCCATGAAGGTTAAGCGCCTGCGAGATAAAAAAAAAAATCAAGATAGTTGGTGCGCCCTTGTGCTGCTGGTTCTTCTTTGGGTGTGTGTGTATTTAGGAACATGAGAAGGATTCTGAAATCATCATGAGTCATGATGAATTACCTTAAACTCTGCATATTGGATGATGATGATAATTGGAATGCAAATCCAGGTATTGTTTGGATGTCTTGATGTAGCTGAGATTCTAAGCTTTACCATGGTTCTCATAGTTAGAAGCTTGGATGATCTTCCGTTCGTTTGCTGACCTCGAGCTTTGTTTGTGAGGCTATGCCAAGCTGCTGTCAAGGCTGCTCTCAGTCATTGGGGCTATGGTGCTGGGCAGTGCATGCAGTGAACCGGCTTCCATCCCATTCTCATATCATCCATGTATGGATATGTATGGAATATTTACCTACATTTGGTTGATCTTGATGGTAAGTGTAGTAGGTAAATATACCATACATGAATGCTATGGGATTCGTTTGGTATTAGCATTGTATTAGCGACACCGAACCATCAACGACTCATAATCAACGACTCGAAATGATTATGGATAGATTGTCTTGGATGATTTTCCCAAAATCACCCACTAGGTGGTGGTTTCAAATATTTTTTTATGTTCACCCATCTCTGTTTGGGGAAGATGAACCCATTTTGACTATGATTTTTCAGATGCGTTGGTTCAACCACCAACCAGCCCAGGATGAGGAATCACCTTAGATTTTGTTTGGTTTCGAGTAAACAATCCGAAAGTTGATAACCTTCAAGCCTCACTTTCCAAGAGCCTTTCGATTTGTTGAGGGGATCTTTGGATTTCCAAGAGGTGGTTTTATGGGAAAAAGACAAAGACATAGGAACTGTAGGTCGTTTTTCGTCGAATTTGGAGGAATCCTCAAAAAAAAAGAAAGGCCCGACCCAAATGAAAAAAACAAATTATATAGAATATGGCGTTTCAAGTTTTAAAGCATTGCAATTGCCTGGAAAAGTGATACACCCATTTACCTTAGCATTGGTTAACGGCAACGTGGTGCTTTAAATGTTGAAAGTTTCAAGTGCCAACGGTTATGCCGGCCGCTTGTGCCGCTGGGGTTCAGCCATGAATCCTCTTAAGGAGGACGGCGGCAGAAGCACTTTGCATTTGCATGGAAATAGATGGTTAGGTAGTACAGAGTACATGATATCATGGTTTTTCCAGCAGGCATCACCCAATTCCAGCTCTAAGCCTCTAAGCATCCCAAATGCATGCCTAAAGAACCCAACTCACCTCTATTCTTTAAGACTTAAATTATCATTTCAAGGCTCAAATCCTTTCAAAAACACTTAAGAGGTTTTGACTTCTTATACATACCAAATTGTGATGTGAAAAATCCATTTGATTCTCATCAAATCTTAAGACATAACAACTTCCTGGTGAAAATCTCAAGGCATTCGGACTTCCCCACGGACAATTTTTCTCCATGTCGGGCTCCGGCTCCGGACCGGCCGTGCCCTCGCGCACCTTGAGCGTCATCCGGGAAGCCTGCGTGTTGCCACCGGAGCAACGGACGACGGAGCAGATTGATGCTTGGTTAATTCTGAGCAGATAAACGCTTGTTTAGGTCGTTTATAGGGGATTATACCAATTATACTACCGGGTTTTATATATGGGGATTATATAATAAGTCATTATAAGGGGTCCCTACTAAACAGCCAGTATTTGGGGGTGTAAACAAAAACCTGACTGAATTTTCATGTCTCCAAGGATTGGCCGATTGGCCATGCTCAAATCATTCAGAGAAAAAAGAACGGTGAAAAATCCTAGGGACATTGGGAGGCCCTTGGCTAATGGTATGTAAACGCCGT
Organism: Breviolum minutum Mf 1.05b.01; assembly: GCA_000507305.1. Lineage (NCBI taxonomy): Eukaryota > Dinophyceae > Suessiales > Symbiodiniaceae > Breviolum > Breviolum minutum. Next base: position 28,968 of record DF240414.1, read on the forward strand.
TACTTACGGCATACATGTTACCACTACAAAATCAACCCTTTGCCTACATTTGCCATTAAAAATCAACAATCTATCTCTACAATTGCCATTATAAAGTCAACCATCCATCTAGGTGAATATATTGAATCTGCTAGTCACTCCCATGGATTCCATTAGTAAAGGGCCCTATGTTTACTACCAGATGGATCTTCAACCGACCGCCTTCCCAGGATGTCATCCTGAGTTTTGTCCAAGATGTGGCCTTCTTTGCCGAGCTGCCAAAACCGCAACGACGACACCTTTGCCAGGCACGTTTTTTTTCATTGATGGGTAAACGGGTAAAACATAAGTAGAAATGGTCACCTGCGTTTTCCAGAAGTAGGAAATCACATAAGATAATCAACTATAGCAACATGTATATCCGTATATACATCCAAATAACTCCTGAGAAGGTGTTTTAGGTATGTTTTGGGGGTCCAAATGCCTTCTCAGGAGGCATTTGGATGTCTAGGATAAATACTGTTTAGCAATTTGGGCACTTATAGCATGAAACAAAAAGTCTCAACATATTTTTGGAAACACATTCTTTTTTTATGGGGACCTCCCATACACTACCCATAGCATCCATGTAGGGTATATAAAACTACATTTGCCATACAAATCAACCATTCATGCAGGTAAATATACCATTCCCATTGATCCGTCACGGGTTGTATCTTCCCTTTGAAGTAATCTTATAAGACTGAGAATGGAAAAACAATCATTTGAAGACGTATCCCCTTTGAAAAATGGTGACGTTCCATTGTCCTGTTAGTTTCTAGGTGGCGGTGTTTAAGCATGTTTTATTTTCAACCCTACTTGGGGAGATGATCCATTTTGATTATATAAAAATTTTCAACTTGGTTGGAACCACCACCAGTTTTCTGGGAGGTAATCCTATCAAACCTACCTCAAAACCTGTGGAGTTTTCGGTCCGCAGGTCATGAGCTTGGAAACGTATCCCAGTCGTAGCAAGGCCAGGGTGTTGGGTGGGAATCCTGGCTCACCGAACGTCAGAGGATGAGCAAGGGGGTGTACAATCACCGAAACGAAACGCAAGGTATGTAGGTTCCATTACCATTAAGGTGATCGGATCCATATCCTGCTTTCTATCAGATCCTTGGAAAAAGGTTAGGTGAGGTCATGGTGAGGTCAGTTGTAATGCATTGCAACGCCATGCGCCTTTCTGCCTGACCTTTCGGCAGATCTTCAACATGGGCGACCATGGTGACAAATACTACATCATCTTGACGCTCCTTCAGCAATGGGTGAGCCACAGGTATCACTTGACCGGCCCCCCAAAAACAATCGAGGGAAACAATATATATATATATATGTGGGTTTTATGTAGGGAATCATGAATCTGAAGGAAAACATGTTTTTTAAACTATACTGCTGTAAAAAGTTTGCTGTCGACAAGAGTTGGTAGAATTGCGGAACATGCATTCTCTGTGGTTAAGCATCCAGATCTTGCATTTTGGGAATACCTCATGCTCGAATCCCTTCTGCAAGTGGTTTTTGGCACGTGGGCTTTTTACGCGTGCCTAAACACCTTCGCACGGTAGTTGGAGCGCTATGGATTCAGCTAAGTCTAAGTATGTTTGGAACATACTCTCCAAGCATACCCATAACCCAGAAATGCTTCAGGATTGCCTTGACTGTTTGTTCAAAGGTCCGTGTTACGTTCCATTCATTGTAATTATATGTAATTATGATGTAATTATGTTGGAAAGATCTTTGAATCTTACTTGTATCTAGAAAAGTCCACTTTTTACTGATTCTTGGATGCAATTCTCATTCTCACCTGAAATTTTGTTCCAAAGGGTCCTTTTAGAAGGGCCTTGGGAAAAAACTCACAAGCGGGACATCCCGATGGTTCAACGCGACCCCTCAAACATTAACCCGCTTAGCAATGGCTATGTTATGAAGCAACACCGGGTACAAAATCCAGCAGAGCAACTGCTGGAACTCAAGGCATTACTTTGGGTGTCCATGGAAGTGATCATAACTAGTCAGTAAGTTGGTTTCTAATCTACTTAGGGGAGGTAAACAATCTATTTACACCACCTGGAAAGTAGTAGATGGCGATCGCCACCCCCCATTAGTCTTGGTTTATCATTGGCCCCGAAAACGAAAAACCACCGAACTTGGGGGTGGGGCCGTTGCGCCATCTATGTATTCATGTCCCGGTGTATATGGGTGTTTCCAAGAATAGAGGTACTCCAAAATGGATGGTTTATAATGGAAAACCCTATTAAAATGGATGATTTGGGGGTACCATTTTTTTCGGAAGCATCCATATAGGGGTTATGATCTCCCATGTTCTAAGTACCATGTAGTGATCCAAGGACGGGTGCCGTGAGTGTCCAGACACTGGTGCCCAAGTCATATGATGAGGACGCCGATGCTTGGTGCCGGTAAAGGGTCGGGGGGATTTTATGTTTTTCTCCCGATGGCTTGAGGTGGGCTTAGGTTCCCAATAAAGAAAGATAGCAATGAAAACATGGACCATTTGAATAAGATGTATAAGTTGAAGTTGCATAAGTTTTCTTATTATGGCCTTTTTTATTTTCCAAAGGGGCCCAGCTTGCTAACCACCATGTGGTGGTTCTTCCGACACGTTTTTTGGAGACAATTGTTGCACCTACATTTGGTTGATTTTTATAATACATGTAGTGTAGGTAAATATACCATACATGGGATTCGTATGGGAGTCTCATTTTCCTGGTATATTCATTCCCTATCAATAATAATGGAAAAAATCCAGAATTTTTGGTGGGTCAAATCCCCAAGGAACCGATCATGGAGATGGACATTGTGGCGCAACTCAAGGAAGGCCATGGTTTTGGCGAGCAGCTTAGCTCAATCGCACCGGGGTGATTTTAAATCACCCCGCAAATTATTTTCCCTACATGTAAATGGATGTCTCAGAAATGGATGCAAATGGTTAGCCAATGGGTTATAAGCCCCAATATACTCCATTTATAAGTAGGTGAACTAACCCAGGAATTTAGGATATTTTAGGATCAATGGTTTGTTAAACGGGGTATTTCACCTGCTTATAAAGGGGATAATATTGGGGTTATAACTTATAACCCACTGATCCTAACCTTTGATCCTAACTTCCGAAGGAACACCCAAGTATTCCCAAGAAGGGGAATCCGTTAAGCATCGTTCACCAGAAAAATACCATAAGAGCCCTTCCATTCACCTCAGTGGGCTGGTAAAAACACTGCAAGTGATGCGGTTTCTTCATGAACAGGTGAAGGATTTTTTGGCCATCAGTAAAAATCGAGAAAAACAGCCAAGAACAAGACATGAAACACTTTCTTGGCACAGTTCGCTTTGATTGGTTTATGCGTTTATATGGGCCCAATTTTCCTGACCTGATACTGATACTAGTTGTACGATGTTGTACGTTTTGAAAGTCTATGAGATCCTGGGGTATAGTATCAGCATCAGTGAGTTGTGAAGCGAAGACTTCTATTTTCTGAGGGTTCAGATGATTGGTTGCCTTCTTGAGGTTGCCAACATCTCAGACACTTTGAATGTATGGTGTATTTACCTACATTCATCCCCAAATAAACTATGCAGATTTTGTAATTTGCTGAAGTAAAATATCAGTGATGTATATATATTATATTTATTTACCTCGTATTTTCCCCCTTTAAGAAAAAAATAATAACGTGTTGTCATGTTGTCGGTTTTTTAGTGGGCCCCAAAGATATCCGTCCAATTTTGGGCATCCTTCACAATGTCAACCCCCGAGGTTGGCGCTTCAAGATACCACCCTCCGGCAAGCCACGGTCACCACCACCAACTTCACGGTGAGGGAGTTGTTTTTATTTTCCAGCGGAGAAGAGTTTTCCCCCCTGGTGATTCAAGCCGTGACCTTTTTGGGATGGTGATTTGTGACCCTTTCAAGGGGTTAAGTGACCTCCAACTAGGGGATGAAAAGGGCACTTTGAATCACCTGGCCCTTGGATTTTGTTGTTGTTATGTTTTTTTGTTGTGGAAAAATCCACGGGTGTTGTTTGTTTGTTTGTTGTTGTTTTTTTCCAAAGGGGGAAAATAAATACCTCAAACATCCTCAAACAGGTTTTCGTTTTATTTGTTGCTGGGTGAGATGTTTTTTTTTCACTTGAGTTGGGTGAAATATCTTGCAAGTCATTGTAGCCATGATAAGATCAAGTTTTGGATTTAAAAACTTTGTTCAAACAGGAACTTTGAAGGTACTTGTGATCTGATGTTTTCTACATACATCAGAATCATCATGTACACTCGGGTAAACTAACAAAGCAAATGGAATTCCACCATTTGTATTTCCTATTGGAAACAGTTGATTGCCATGGTCCATTGCTATGTTAGTTTACCGGAGTGTATCCAACTTTTCTTATGTTTTTTAACCTTAGTCTAGTGGCTCTTGAACAAACCCATACTTCGGGAGTGAACAACACCCGGGTATGGATTGGTTTATATTACCCATACCATCCATGTATAGCATTTATATTTACCTACATTGATGGTTGATTTTTATGGTAAATGTAGGTCAATATGTGCCATATACATGGATCCCATGGGGGAGGAACATTGATTTTCCTCCGCTAAAACTAAGGCCTTATAAAAATCGATACTGGTGGACACCATTAGATCATCAGGCTTTAAGTCATCGATCAGGATTTCATGACCGATGAGTTTCAGCAAGTTGTTTTTGGTGGCTCAATTGGCTCCCAGTTTGGTTCGAGAACCAGCGATTTGCCAGGAGTTTTTGATTACCACACGCGATAACTATCAGCAATTTGCCAGTGCTGAACATCGCAAATTTGTGGCTGCACGTTGTCATTTTTTAAGGTTTCTCGGCCGAAATTGGTGGATAGCTGGGGTATGCTGAAATGTCCCTTACATCCCGAACCTGAATCCTATTTGCAGTGGCTAGGAGGTGACTACATGCTGATACCCTTGCAGTTAACATATAATTCCTTGATTGTAATGAATCTGACCTTCGGACTTGCATTTTGTTGAGAAATCTCAGAATGGGATCAATTGGACTGGTGAATATACGAATGAAAATCATTTAGAAGATCCAACATTAAAATCAATAACTATTCAAAAATATATGCTGTTTGTCCTATTGATCCCTAATGGGAATAGAAGTCACCTTGTGCTTTCTTCCATCTCTTTCAGGCAATGTCCTCCGATGCTGCGAGCCATCAAAAGTTCTGAAGCGTCAGAGCAGGCGTCAGAAATTCCTGCGGTTGGAAGGAAGTCCGAAGGCAACAAATTTCTAGGTGGTGGTTTCAAGTTTCAAAAAATTATTATTTTCACCCGTACCTGGGGAAGTCATCCACTGTGACCAATATTTTTCAAATGGGTTGAAACCACCAACCAGTATAGTATCCATTTCATTTATTTGAAATTTGCATTTTGGTTCAGAATTATAGAATCCATAGGTAGGTAGGATTGCATCCGGGATTGGGAATGATAGTTTACAATTTTCCGGATTGCCAAGATTCATCATCTGAAGCATGCAGAGTGAGGGATTTTTTTTTCAAAGAACTTGGTTGTAGTTTGGCAGGTTTCTATCAAAAAGGCCCAAGAAAACAAGGAGTTAGAATGTACAACCTATACCTACCAAAACATATACTGTTTGTTGCTCAACTAAAACTGCATCCCTTTCTCAGCACTTCGGACCACCGCAAAAAAGGTTAGACTGGCGTAGACAGGGAACCCTTTGTTTTGCATTTAAAATGCTCTTTTTGACTTTTTTCATCAGAAGTGTTGCAGAGAAGCATTCTGACCAAACCCTAAATAGTCATAATTTGTGGATTCCCTACGGCTGATATTAATAGATTCAAAGGAAGTCAATTGAAACTATTTACTCAACAACTTAAACGTCCGCTGCTGTGAAGCATCTACTGTAAGTTTTTTGTTGATAGCTCCAACTTCAATTAGCCCTGATGAGGGTGATAGTGATGGTTATGTTTCAAAAAGAAGGGGAACCAACAAAATCCACCAAAAATACGTGGCATGAAACAAAACCCCTAGACAACTGAACCATGGCGGCTTGAATGGCAGGAAGTCAAAGTGATGGCTCAATGTTTGCGTGAAAAGTCCTTGCGGGGCCATGATTTGTACCCGGGCAGCAAGGGGAATCAGATCAGCGCGGCGGCAGAGCCAGCGTCATGCCCACCATAGTCATGGTGGTAGTAATGGTAGCAGTAATATTCGGAGGAGTAGTAAGAGGAGGATGTGTCAGAATGTAGTAGCACTTAGATGTTGCACTTACCTTGAGATACCTTGAGAGCCAGGATTTATTCTTACAAATAGATGCTTGCATGAAAGCCACCCCGTGTTGTTGATGGCTTTTTTGCGCTAGTACATATGGAATGTTTATGGTACAACCAGAAATCAGATGTACAGTTCGCATCAAATTCTACATTGGGCAGTAGCTGGCAGCATAATAAGAATGTACAAAAAACATCAAGACACCTTCATTGGACTATCATCAAAAAGAGCTCCTTCCATCAATATCCAAACGCATCTCTTTCTTGGATCTCCACGGTTAAACTGCCTGAGGCTTTGCAAACAAGGTGATCCAGTTGAATTCATGGCTACTTGTTTGAAGAACAGATAAACCTGTCACGCATCCGATCCGGGTTTCAGACAGTTGGACCAGTTGGTTGCTGAAGCCTGGCAAAACCACAAAAGACACATGAGCAATAAAAAATACCGTAGTTGTTTATGGTATATAGGGGATTCTACTACGCAGTTCAGTTAAATGGGGATTACAATAAACCATTATAAGGATCCCTATTAAACGACCAGTATGATGAAATGTAACAAGTTCCTTCCTTTGGTGGCTCACATAAAGGCACAGCCAAAAACAAACAGTTGGACCTTTTTTCGCAATTAAACGAGGTCATACACTCAGAACCTCTATCTCTATTTTTCCGAAAGGCGATTCCAACTGTGAACCTGCAAAAAAAAACACACCAGATTCGTCAATTGATTGCCAGCTTTTCGGGATGAACATTGGCAGAGTTGATAGGTTTAAGTAAGAGAAACCTAACAAAATACGTATGATGTATTGGAAATTGTAGACAGATGATTTGCCCACACACCGTGGAAAATACCCCAGACTTCCCCCAAAACCCCACAAAAAGCAAGAAATTCCCAAACAGAAACTCTTGGTGAAGGGTCCTTTTGGTATCTTCCAAGGGTATGTCATGGGTGAGATCTTTGAAATATGCCATGTTTCCCAGATCAAAACCAAACCGGGGAGGCATAGGTTACCCGCCATTCAGTTGCTTCAAAAGCAGCATTTGGTTTTCATCCCTGATGCACTTGTATACTTATGATGTGTTTGTATTTGTAGTATTCGCATGTATTTTGTATACTTGTACTTAACTAGGATATACAAATATTGGCTCTGTGTGAAACATGGATGATTTGACAGCACAAATCAACCGCAATCGCCGGGGAATGGAATGCCCGTGGTTTTGTGACGGCGGTGACATCAATGAACGTCACCAAACTTCAACAAATAAAGCAACCTTGCACAAATCAAAAGTCTAGATGCAAATCAACCGAACCCTGCATGAGAATCGGAATATTTGCTTACACTTTATCATATTCTGCAGATCTAAGCAAAAGTTTGCCTCCATTGTTTATCAATGTTTATCATACATTTATCAAATGCAGCCCTGGCAAAAAAACACAAATCAAATGTATAGGCATAGGAAACTATATTCCAGTCTCACGATATTTTTAGGCAACCCAAAAAGCATCAAAAACAATTCAGCTGTAATGGGAGTGGTAATCTTCTATAAACTCCAGATCCGTGGTGGTTTTTCATAGGGAAAATGGTGGTACAGTACCCTTGGGATGGGGGACTTCCGTAATAATCAACCCCAAAATATATACACCTGATATCACGTGGGCATCTATTGGGTATGGTATGATTCGTATTCTCCTACTACAGTAAATGTGGAGTATACCGGTTGAACCCCCACAATCCTCATCGGGGTAGAAGAATTCATCAAAATCCATTCAGATTATATAAGTATAGGTTATATAACCTATTCACTAACAATTTCTATACCCAACACTCCCCAGTTATTTTTGTGAATCCCTTATAATATAATGGTTTATTGGGGGCATTGTTTTCCGGGGTTTTTCACGAATTTACCAGCCACCCAATTGGATCCTTAACGGACCTAAGGTGCTGGTCCGTTCGGGTTTTTTGATGAAGTTACGCGCCGTGGAAGTGGACCGAGATGACAAGGAGCAGCTGGTGGTGGTGTTTGAGCTGAGGTGCTCCTAAGAAATGTTGGGACAAAAATACCCTCCAGTAAACGAACCTGGCAATGGAAATCCACCTTCTCCAATAGGAAATACCTCGCAACAAATGGTGGATTTTCCATTGCTATGTTTGTTTACTGGAGGGTATCTCATAAGGCCAGACTCTAAGAAGAAAAAATAGCTTTAAATCTTAAAATCAGTTTTGGTGTTGATGAACTTTGATATGAACATTTTGGGGATGTTTTTTTTTTAAACTTCTTATGATGTATATCGAATCTGGCATCTTCTTGCCAGATTCGAAGCTGGTATAAAACATCAGTGCAAAAGGATGATCCATGTGAAGAACTTCTCGGCGCTCGGCCCAGGGTGAATGACTTCAAATCCGAGAAGTGGAAGAGTTGGTGGTTTTGTTTGGATCTACTAGGATGTCCCAGGAATTTAGTAGATGGTAAATAGATGGGTTATAACCTACTTATGGAATAGATTAGCGTTATAACCTGCTAAGTAACCCCCAACCCATTAAACAGTCACAACCAGGACTACTACATTTGTAGTAGTAAATCCCAATTGAAAACAGAACTAATTTTCCAGTTACGGGGTAGATCTCAGGTGGCTGCAAAGATTTCTTGGAATTTTGATCCCCTAATTCTCAATTTATTAAATTGAACAAATGTGCGAGCAAAACATAGAATTGCCATGTAGGGTATACAAGGTGGACCCCTACCGGTTGTAAATGGAGTTATAACCACGATAAGTAGGGTGAAATCACCCCAGTTACCCATTTAGAAGGCCATTTATAGTGGTTTAGGGGTTGTAACTCCATGTAAAACTATAATAGAGGGCCCACCTTGTAGGTATAACAAGTTTTGGGCAAAAGTCCTCATGATGTTGGGATTTCGCGCCAGGAGCCAAGCTTGTCCGGTTCCAAACAACCCAGTCGCAGCAGTCGCGCACCTGCATCACATAGCAGGGCCTCAGTGGCTTGATGGCAAGCAGTAAACATTCCAAGAAATCTCCAACAGGACCCACTGAACGGACCCCGAAACCTGAGTATCTAATAGCTCGATCGCAACTTACTTAGGGGTCCGTTGGAAAGGTCCCATTTAATTTTTGATGGAAGCATTGCTGATTAGTTGAGTCAAAAAAACACATTCACAGATGTGGTTTCAATGATGTTTGGGGAACGTTGACCCCTTTTTTTGATGAGGATTATGCAGTTGTCAAATATTTCCCAAAGGAGTTCAAACCATCAACTACAAAGGTGGGCCCCTCCTAGTTATATAATGGAGGAAGTTATTTCACCCTATTATATTTCACCCCAGTTACCCAAAATATTCGGCCATTCATAGGGGACATAACATATATATATATAACTCCATTTATAACCATCGGCTCAGGACGGCTCAGGCTCTAAAAGTTCCAGTCGAGCTCCTCCCAGTTTCTGGTTCGCAGAACCTGCGGGCTGATGGAATTGTTGGAGTTGTTGATGCCGCCCCCTGAAACGGCACCGGCCGTTCCGGTGGTTTCGGGTGTTATTCCCAGATGCTCCATGTATGGAATATTTGCCTACATGGAGCATTTGGGATCGAAACTTCCAGAAAAATAAGGTTTACCGGTTTGCCCTCCTGAAAACCTAAGAAATTTGACGAACCTCTGGTTGGAGAAGATCGAAAATGACCTTCGGATATTGGCCTTCATGAAATTTGGGCAAATTGGGTTGGAAAGACAAAGAAACCATTGAAATCATGCTGAGCAACTGATTGGCTGTTTGTTATTCATTAGTAGGCCAGGATGGAATTCGGAATTCATTTGAGGCATTAACATCTATGACAACAGTATGAACAGAAACCCGCTTCCTTAGGAAGGCCTGTGGTCATCATGCCCTATCCAATGGCAGGGATTTATAACAATCAGGAGGGCATGAGGGTTCGGTTGATGACTTGATGAGAATCTCAGCTTAACAACATGCTATGCTTAACACCAATACTTCAATAAGGTCGGATTTTTTTTAACTCGCTTCTTTTTGGGGGAAGGGATGACTATAATATAGAAACTTAACTGCAGGGACTTTAGTAACCCCCCAAAAAAGGGGACCATTTTAAGAGGAAATTTCATCTACAAAAACCCATGAATTCTCAGCGGGGATGCGTAGGAAAAAAGTATGTTGTTTGTTGATTTTCTACCTGAGGTTCCTTTAAAGGGGTGGAACTGAACGAAAGCCTTGCCTTTCGGTTTTTGCTGAGGTTCCAAGCTCTTGCATTATGGCTCTCTTCCAGCTTTCAGTATTTATGGTTGCTGGGAAATTGCTGGCGACGAGTTTCCGGATGGCGTGTCCACCTGGCCTTTTAGTTTGGTAGCAGAGTCAACGGCAGAGGTTTATGTGATTCAAAAGCAGGAGAGATTTTGGGGCTGGGCTTTTTCGGGTGAATTTGGCTCAGTTTTTGTTTGATGAGAATGGTGGAGATGTTGGAGTTGTGGGGTGAATTTGGATGGTTTGTTCGATGGGAATTTGATGGTGAAGTTGATGAGATGTATATATAAATGTATATAATATATATAAATGTATATATATATATTATACATTGTTTTTATGACAGTAAAACATCCTTGGAGAGCGCGCCATGCTGGAATTGAGTAACATGGTGAAACATGGCATAGACCCTGAAACACAAAAAGAAGCCTTCACATCCAAACCGTATGCAAAATCGATCTTGTAGGGTCTCAGCGTTTGGGGACTTGTTGGTTTGGTTTGCATTTGGGTTTTAATATAACTATATCTATGCTGCATCTATGTGTAATTATACATGTGATGCGTATTAGGTATGTTGCATACATATAGTTTTTTTTTTTGCAATCCGGGTTGGATGCTTTGGGTTTTGGGTTGCACTGGTTGTTTGCACATACCTGCTTTGGAAGAAAGGTTTAAAAGAATCAAGTCACAGATGGTCACTGTCCCCCTTAATCTAACAAAGGCTGCCCTCCCCATATCCTGTGAAGTTGCAGGATATGCTGAGAACAATTGCCAAGAAGCTTCTCGCTGCCTTAGTCGAAATCTCTGAGGAGATTCCATGGGTGATTTGAATATGAGGAATTTCCGTAGTTCATCGGCATTTTTGTTTTGTCTTTTTTTTCAGCACGGAACGACCAGGGGATGATTTTAGGGCACCTAATGTAGCCTTGTAGATCTTGCAATGAGTGAATACATGTGAACAACATTGAACAATACATGTTTTAGGTGGTGTGGTTCTCTATCAATTTGTCAAGGCCTGTGATTTTTTTGCTGTTGAAGTGGGTGGCTTCTTTGTGACTGGCTGCTGGCTTGGAAAGGCATGCAATTCACGGGGCTACTGGACGTCCAAGATTATTCAAGGAAATGTCCCCCTAGAATTGTTGACAATTAGACCTTACTGAGATGAAATAGGTCTTTACGGGAAACAAGTTCAAGATACAAGTCTTTGCACTTTGCACGGTAATATGTATGCAAACAATGGATGGATATCTAGATAGGCAGATAGTTGGTTTGACATATTTAGATATAGAAGAAACAATCAACAGTTTTGAAAACATGTTTCCTTCATATCCCAAACACTCAATGTATGGTCTATTTGCCTACATTTGGCTAGTTTAGGGGGGTGAATGTTGGTAAATACACCATATACATGGATCCTATGGGATATTCTGTGTTTTTGGTACTTGTAACTGGTACTTTCCCTGTACCTTCTGACTTTGAATCCCCAGTCATCTGTCGCTGCCTCGTACAGGAGATGCATTACAGCGATTCTTGGTTGCTCCAGATGAACCGGCAGACCGAACGCAGCTCAGCTTCGTTTGCAGCACCTTTCGTGGCAAACGGACGTTTGGTTTTTTAACTAAGCACTACACTCCGGTAAACTAAGATAGCAATGAAAAATGGACCCTTGGAAGATGTATTTCCTATTGAAAATGGGTACAGTACATTCCATTACTATATTAGTTTACCAGAGGGTACGTGAAAAGGACCATCATCCAAACATCTTTTTGAAGATATAGGACCTCCCTGAAATTTGTTCGCACCTGAAATGGATGATTGGAAGACTAGTTTCCTTTTTGGGATGGCTTTCTGGCAGGTGTTATGTTAGTTTCAGGGAGTGTAATGGACCTTGAAATGTTTGGAAAGTATGTTTATTCTGGGGTGGATGTTATGTATGGATGTTAGACCTCTAAGTTTTTTTTCCAGGAAGGGGGGTGGGGATGATTTTGGAATGCCAACCCCAAAAATGCCCAGTTCCAAATCTTTTTATTCACAAAAACTGATTCCAACCTTCCAAATCTTGATCTTGATCCCATCTCCATGTGCATTTAGGGAGTTATACTACACAGCCAGCTTAATATGGGGATTATTATATATTATAATAAAAACCATTGTAAGGATCCCTATTAACCAACCAGGATGACTCATGGAAAGTAAGACATTTCGTTGTTTTTCTTTCGTGGCTCAACAAACTTACATTCGCTGATGCTGCTGAGGGAAGAAATCCGGCTAACCAGTTTATCCCATTATGTACAAGGTTTTATACATCCCAGCCGGGTTTAGCCGGATTTCTGAACCATCAATCGTAGTTCAGCTAAGGCCAACCTAGGTTTGTGAAACTCTCCCAGGTTGTGAAAGCTGTTTCTCTAAGGTTGGGATGCCTACAAACATGATATGGCCTTGAAAGTGTCTTGGTGAGTCGACCTCGGAGTTCCTCATGTTTTTTGTGTTTGGAGGGGAGGCGGGGGGTTGTGGTAAATCTTATTTATATATACATATATATATATATATATAAAGACTTTGAGAGTGACATTTGGTTGGGAAAGTTTGAGGATTTTTCGCTGGGGTTAATTTTTGGTTTGATTTTTTTTAGATTTGATTATAACCTGCCGACTTGCAATTACAATCTACAAAACAAGAAAGAAAGTGGTTCAATTTGGTGTGGGGAATTCTCTCAAAAAATAACTTGTCTAAAGGAACACTTTTTAACCAACATTCTGGAATACCCTACTGTTGGTGTATTTTGGAAACGGGATTTTAACCACCAACCTCAACTGGCTAGCAGCATATGTTCCATTGTAGGTAGAGTGAAATCACCCAGTTACCCATTTATTTTCGGCCATTTATGTGGGGTAATTTCGCCCCATAACGATCCCAGGGGGGCCCACCTTGTGAGAATTTCCCACCTTTTTTTTTTAGCCGGAGTCGCTTGGATTCTGCCATCCATGGTATTTACACCCTCGAAGACAAACATGACAATGAAAAAAAACCAACTCCTATTAAAAATGGTGATTTTTGCCAGCTAGTCATTCGTTAGTTTCAAGGGGTGTATATACTTTCGGAAAAAGGGGGTGATATTCCCTACCAGCTATCTTAGTTTACCAGGGGGTACCAGGTCGATGTTTTTTTTCTTTAATGACCTGGACATGGGGCCGACTTGAGTTGAGGAGTTCAAACCCTAAACAAATCAAGAAGTTTTGATCACCTCAGCTGCAAAATATATTTGGATAATCTCAAGGAGGTGTCACATATGTTTCTTATGGGAAGATTCATGCAGATTCCTATCTTGACTCCAGTGATATGTGTCAAATGGGTTGATGAAGTACCCGCAAAAAAAGTCTAACAAACAACTGTACTGACATAAACCTTTTGAAAACAAATATATATATATATATATTATATGTATATTTGTTTATATTTATAAGTAGTAATCGCTTCACAAATTGACACTTTTTGTGATTCTTAGTGTGAAACTCCCCTTGTTAATCCAACGAAGAGGAAAAGATATTCGTTGAAAACCGGCTGAAATTACGAGGTGAATGTAGATCGTTTAGATGTGGAAGAACGCCTGGGTCTGAAGGTGAGATATGGGAGTTGGGGACCAGTGATGGATATGTTAAGTCAGTATATAGCCGCTTTATGAAACCCTTATTGCTCAAGGGGGATACGTTAGGGGTGGGTAGGTTGAACAGTTATGAATTTGGTTGAAATGAAACCCTTTGGAAGATAGGTACCCGGCCCTTGCAAAAAAACAACATGTTGGAAGACTGTAAACAACTGTAAACTGTAGAGATGTGAGGGTGAAGGTGAGACAAGAAAACATGTGAAACAAGTCAGCACCTTGGGGTAAGTCTACAAACAATCAAGATGAATGAAGAGAATATAACGAAAGTCACTTTGAGGTCACTTATTATATACCCTAAGAATCCCAGCAGCCCTGATCGCATATGATTTTCAGGTTCCAATCCTATCCTCAATTCATAGGATTCGATCATTGCGCAAGCTAAAGGTCCCTCAAACGTTCTTCGATTCAGAAGGATGTTGTATACCCCAGCCAGTAAGACCGTAAGTCCCCAATTCCTGCAGTTGTGGGACCCCTTTCAAATGGCCTAAAAACTGCCTAAATGGCTTTTTGAACACAGACATCCGGGATACATCCTAATACCGGATGATTGATCAGTTGTTTTTCTTTTTTGATTTAGAATACCTGTACTACAAATTATGCTCCATGTATGGAATATGTACCTACATGGCTTAGAGTTTTGGTAAATTTATATATATATATATATATAGGTATACATATTCCAGTCCCACGGAGCATATGGATATGATAGCTTGGTGTACGTTAGGTCAAGGGTCGTTTATGGAACTTTCCCTTGAGCCGTTGAGCTGCCAGGAGAGTGCCTTCAAAGTGACCAACGTCGTGTTGACCCAAAGGGAAGAAGAGTGTCTTGGTCGAAGATCCGGTGGACGCCCCGGTGGACTGCAATGGATCCACTGAAAGCGAGCCTAAAGGCACAACGGCAATAAGACCAAGAAGATAGAGAACAAGAATTACTTGTCAAAAATTGATAGTTGGATATAGATGGAAGGCCTTCATCCTTTCTTAATCCATTTTTTTTTAACGTAAACATAATTTTAAGGGAATCAACTCAGGCTCTTCAACTGTTTGTGGGTTTTCCCATGGAAACCTGCGGGATTTTCCCATGGACACCTCCAATTTTCCTAGCCTCCAACGTTGAGGTTTTACAGCGACTTGCCCTCACACCACTTGCGTCGTTGGAAGGCGATGAGATGCTTGGGCCGCCATGATCCTACAAGTCAGGGAACTAGGATAAGAAAATTATCGTCTTCAACAATACCTTGGGTGGGGATATGTTGGTTTCCAGGAGGGTGTTCAAATAACACAAATAATTCTATACTATAGAAAATAAGTGTGGTTTGGTTTCATATTTTATTTTTCAAATCAGTACGATAGTATCTATTGTAGCTGGTGTTTTCAAGATTGAAATTATTGTTCTCAAAGATTCTATACCTGAAAACATTGGAACAACTGATGTTGGAATGTATACTTGGATGTCCCAGGAAATTAGTAAATGGTTAGTAGATGGGTTGTATCACCCATGTACTAACAATTTACCAACTTTGTGGGACATCCAAGTAGGTGGCATACCAGTTCGTTTTTCCAATTCTAGCTCAGCTGGACTGCTAGAGGTCAGGGCCAGGCTGAAATGATCTGGAAAAACCCCCGAGTCAAAAAAACGGCTGAAATGCATCAAAATCATGGGCCTTGGAAGAAGTATATAAACTCCCTTTAAAAAAATTGCCATGTTTGGTATCTATGTTAGTTTTTCACAGGGGTGGTACATTTTTGAAAGGCAAACTTGTTGAGAATTTGGTACATGGGACACATTTTGGGGGGATCAAGCTTGATTGATGCAAAGGGATGGTAATTTTGGAGGCTTTCCCAACAAAATAGTGCGTTGTTTGGGTTGCAAATGACCCCTGTTGGATTCATTTTGTACAGTTTTATATTTTTTCTATATATTTTATATACATGTCGGTTCGCAAGAGCGTTTAGAGTCTTCGCAGCCGGGAACCTTAAGTCTTTTATTTTTCACGCGATGAGTTTACATGAATTTCCTGCAAACCCAAGGAAAAGATAAAGACTTGCAAAAGATGCTACACCGTGCTGGTTTGCCTGGTTATGCCAACGCAACTCTCGCCAACACCGGAGCAACCTACTTGACGCTAGGAGATTTCAGTATCTTGGATGCATCAACCAAAAAACGCCAAGAACAAACAACGGACTTGGTCGCCGGGTGAAGGTTAAAATCCTGTGCCTTAAGAAAAGGGCAACATACTGGGATTATAACCCCTACATAGGATTACATAGATAGGTTGTAAGTCCCTTAGATCGGTTATAAACTATAAACCAACCTACTCACTATAGTTCCTAACTTCCATGGAAACCCTAGGAGGGCAACTGGGGAACCAGCATTTTAATGGGCAAAGTTCATCGCCACCAAACTGCTAACTTGTCACGGCAAACGGTGGTGAATAGTAAGGGAAGTCTCCTCCAATAGGCCCAACCAATCCAAGTTTCGCAATTATATATACACCCCCGAAAACTAACGAAACGTCCCCTAAAAAGGGACTGATTTTTATAGGAAATACATCTTCCAACCATTGATTTTCAGGGGACAGCCGTTAGTTTTCTGGGGAGTAGTCATTGGCTCAGCTGATATTTGTATTGGATCATTGCATAACTCATTTTGTTTGCAGGAAAACACATGAAAACACTACCTAATCCTTAAAAGACAGAGACCTCTTGCTTGTATATGCTTTCATGTGGCCGCTGCCAATTGATTTGTTTTTGAAATGTGTCAATGTTAGTTAGGGCGGATCACCCCCAACAGAATTTACTAATGAAACCGGTCGCAGTTGGACATGGTGCTACAAGAAAAAACATTTGGGATGTTGAGGTGGTAGTTGATGCACATTGATTTCTGGTCCATGACATACCTTCATAATAGATCATAATAGTGTTTTTTTCCATTGTCATCTTCATTTTTCGGGGTTGTAATCATCCAACAGCTTTATTGTCTCAAGTTGTTGTTGAACAATTGGACCCAAAAACTCATCGCATATCAATCTGAGTCTAAAAAGAAAAACCGCGAAGGTCCAAACCTGGCCCTAAAACTCCCACTGGAAATCCATGGATCGGTACGCGACTCCGGACTCCTCGGGACCGCTCCCCTATGGGAGGTACCAAGATGTATGCCACTCCGCGGGAAGATTGGGATCCTTCCATCTTCTTTGTCAAGTCACTTGGTAAAACTGGAGGATCTGATGTGTTTTTTTTCAGTTGGGATGGCACGGCTTCTTGGGTACGAAGATGTACCAAACTCCGGTAGCGTTTTGGTACATACACTAAATATGAACATTAGATAATATGCAAGGCGCCATTTTCATCCATTCATCTCAGGGCATTGGCGGGATGGGAATTCCTGGCAGAGCCAAGCCTCAGAAAACAGGTCAAAAAAATTACAACAAACATCACAACGCGCCAAAAGGGTGAAGTCTTACCACTAGGTCCAATGAGACTCAAACTGGAAGTTGCACCGCTGAAGTTTAGCATATCTACTGACGTGGTTGAAAGACAAGCCTTTCCCATTGGGGTTGAAGGCAACTTTTCAGGGGCAAACTGTTAAACTTTGGGAGGGTAATTTTTATGTGGCCTACCGTGGGAGTCAGATGGCCCTTGCCACCCTGCCCCACTTAAGTTTGTGTCAATGTGATACTAGAAATCTCAAAGTTATACAAAGTGGGTCCCTACTATCGTTACAAATGGGGTTATAACCCCTATAAATGGCCTTAAGCTTGGGTAACTGAAGTTATTAAAAAACCCTACTTATGGGGCAAATTACCCCCCATTTGTAACTATAATAGGGGGCCCACCTCGTAGTCGATGCCCCAATTATTTTTTGAGAAACACACCAGGTTTTTTAGTGAGGAACTGTGAAACAGGAGGACACCTTGCAGCAACAAAGGAGATGTGAAACATACTGGTATGATTTGCATGCATAACTTTTGTCTAAACGCTGAACCATTTTCTATCATATTCTATTTCTGTGCTTGCTGGCTTATCTTTCGGCAGAATGCATCTCAAGTACCAGTACCGCCCTTAGTCTTGGATGTGTCTATACGGCGATTTTTGTTTTATCCCTTTTATATTAGCACAGTCTAAATCCCAGCACTGGCTGACATGTATCATTAATATCTCATTGTTGCCGAGACTTCCCAATACCACGTAATGGCATCCCGGTATCCTGGTGTATTTGTGACGAATCTGTTTGACGACTTGGCCCCTTTCTGAAGCCTGCAGATGCACCTGTTTTTCCAAGGCACTGGTCTGCTGTCTCCAAAGACTCTTGGCGAATGAGCTGGGTGACGGGAAAAACATCATGCACACCATGATGCTGGTCACACGACCGATTGGCCCCCAGGTTGGTTGCTTTTTGGAAGGGAAATGGGACCCTGGCTATTTCAGGGAAATCTCGGTAGTGAAATTAGTGCCCGGAATCTTCCATATTTTGTGGCCCTAATTTCAGGATTTGATCTTTGGTTGGGCGTGAATACGACGATAAATCAACAATATTAAAGACTGGCTCGAGA
The DNA here is from genome assembly GCA_000507305.1 of Breviolum minutum Mf 1.05b.01. Classification (NCBI taxonomy): domain Eukaryota; class Dinophyceae; order Suessiales; family Symbiodiniaceae; genus Breviolum; species Breviolum minutum. Next base: position 47,755 of record DF240414.1, read on the forward strand.
AAAAAACAACAAATTCAATTGGTGGATTTTTCCGTGATGTAAACTCAAATTATATACTCAAACACATGCTTCTACAGAGAGTTGCAATAACAATTTTTTTTGTCAACAACATATGTGGACGATGGTGAGTTTATGTTATTTTTAGCGTGCTTACTCCGAAGGATGAGTGATGTGATATTTCAGCTTCGTCATGTGCAATATAAGCAGGCCAGATTAGTGTTTATATATATATATATACGTGTATATATATGTATATATATGTATGTATGCATGTATGTGATTTACATTAATGCATTTATCAGTCAGTGATGATATGAACATCATAGCAGTTATGTTTTAGTTTATTTTTCTTCACACAGGCAGCGGCAGTGGGTTTATATAGTAGTGGTGGTGGTACCAGCACTAGTGCTAGTACCAGTACTAGTAGTAGGGTGGTGGTAGGCGTCTCCAGCAAATAAGAATGCTTTCCAAAACATATAATTGCAATACACACTTATCACATCGGAGTCGAAAATCGTAATCACAACAAATTTGGAGAAAAATCTCCCAACGTCTTCCCAACACGTGTTTTTTTTTTCTCGTGCTTTCGACCTTTGACCTCCGAGGATAAGGCCTCTTCCTTAGCAGTGGACCTGTCTGAAATCGCCAGCTTTAGCCCTACTTCAAGCCCTCGCTCTGGGGCACCCTCGCCCACGCTGCTGTCGGCGCGGCGACGGTCCACGGTCATCACTGTGGAACTTCCATCTCCGCGACATGTTCCTAAGATAGGCGCCACCTGGTGACAGGTGGAAATGGTGTACCCCACGGTCAAAGTACATGGCACAATCCCCAAAAGGTGCATTAATACAGGGCTTATGTAAACCCATACATGGTAAGTGTGCCATCTACTTTTCACCCTGGTGTATAAATACAGGTTGACATGTTTCTAGTTGAAGATTCAGTCCTATGACCTAGCAAAAAACTATATTAGTTATTCCTGAGATTTACACCAACTTCTGTTTGAGGTTGGTTGGTGGTTGAATTAATCCTACTATAGATTTATATAGATATTCCATGAATCGCGGGATTTCACCCAAGAGTTTCGGGTACCAAACATTCAGGGTTTCCTTGAGGTTCGCAGCTATATGCAGCTGTTTTTTTGGGGTGGGTTAAAGGTGAAACCCTTAGGGAGCTGTAGTGAGGATTCCTCCATTTTAGGTACCAACGAAATGGTTGGTTTAAAAGATGGATGTCTTTGGGGCTTATGGTAGTGATACTGTTGATGGTTCAGAAATCCGGCGATCATCGCCTGGGATGTTGCTGTACAAAGCCTTGTAATGGGATACACTACCTATCAACTGGTACAGGATTTTTTCGATCAACAGTATATGACCTATTTACCTAAGTTTGGGTAGTTTTGGGGGGTAAATGTATATAGGTAAATACGCCATACATGGAGCATCTGGAGATATAAGTCATTCTATGAATCACGGATCGGGGATGGCAAATCCTGTTTTTTTTTGGCAGCCACTTGGTGGCTGTCGCTGGAAGCTAGTCACTGGCTTTGTTTGATTCGATCCGGGAAAGTGGACATGGTATGCAGATACATTTTTTTTTACATATCTATCCAATTTCCAATATATGATATATGTAATATATGTTGTAATATTTGAAGTCTGATATTTATAACTTACTTTGCTGGAACCAGATTGTTTTATTGGGATTTCCCGTACGTAAACCAACAATTCCCCTTCTGACTACATATTTAATGCAAAACCTTTTTTATTTAACAACCATAGTTTGTACAAACATGCGCCGAACAAAGGTTAAACCTTGTAAAAATCACCATGGAACTCAAACAAATTGAGCAATGAAGAAAACCTGATTGTTCAGGGTCTATATCGATTATAAAAACATTTATAAGGATCCCTATTAAACAACCAGTATAATGGAAATATAATGGAAAGCAAGATGTGTTGTTTTCGTGGGTCAATTGATGGTGTTGAAGATTGCTTACCTTTCCAATCCGGGATGTTTTTTTCAGGTGAACCCACCTTTCATGTTTTCGAGTGCAAACCATGGATCTTCCCTCCCAGCAGCATTCACAAATGAAGGTTTAGTTCGGGATTCCTTGCTAACTACCGGTGTAAATAAAATAATGTCATAGTGGAAAAGGTAGCTGTTACTGCGTGGGGGTAAGATCAAAGGGTACACCTGCATCTTTAGCCTGTTGTAGAAATACACCCATTATCAATAGCTGTTTCTGGTTCCCTTAATAGGTGGTAGGTAGCATATAATCCCCCCAATTATACCACTTATATACCACTGATATATTGCCAATTGGGTGATTATATGCTACCTACCACCTGTTCTTGGGAGCCAGAACCAACCATTGACATTAGTGATGCAATTCACAAATCTAATAATACGGGTGGCGACCGGCAGCCTGGATGGTGGGGGTGGTAGGTCCAATGTAACCCCCCACAAAAAACTAAGATGACAATGGAAAATCCACCATGAAAGATGTATCGATTATTAGGGGGACTTTCCAATTCCCCACACCATCCATGTATTATTTGTATTTACCTACATTTGGGTGTTTTTTATTTAATAGTAAATTAGTAGGTTTAGATAAATACCAATGGATCCCATGGATCTTATGGGAATGTCATGTTGGTTTTCAGGGGTGATGTTCCCTTCCAGAAAATCACCATGGAGGACTTCCAGCTTCGCGACATCCTTCGCCACCGAAACCGCCACGACGGAGAAGGAAACCGCGTTCTCCGCCGCCGCCGCCACGGCGGAAAGTGTGGGTGCCACGGAGCAAGCGTCTTGGTGGAGGAGTGGTGGGAAGGAGGAAAAACACACACAAAAAACAAAAGAACAAGTTGGTTGAGGGAAAAAGGGTGAAAAAAGGGTGAAATACTATATGTCATGTTTTTTTGATCAGGGATTAATTCATGAGGATATGGATTGATAGAAGACAACCCACGGATTTGTATGGGGAATGACAAACTACCCAGTTATATAGCGATTATAATGAACCATTCTAAGAATCCCTATTTAACAACCAGGATGACTCATGGAAAGTAAGAGTTTTTTTCTTTTCGTAGCAAATAAGGGGGCCGTGTTTTTTTTGGGGGGGTGAATTTTCCCGCAACATTCCAAGAAATCTCCAACAGGACCGTTCCTGAACGGACCCCGAAAAAACCTGAGTATCTAATAGCTCTAGTTAGTAACTTAGGGGTCCGTTGGTTAGACCGGTCCCATTCAAGTTTTCATTGAAACATTTCGACCGTCCTTTCAACAGCTGTTTCTGGTTCCCTGAGTAGGTGGTAGGTGATATATAATCACCCAATAGGCAATATATATCACCTATCACCTATTAAGGGAACCAGGAAACTCCATTGATCTTAGTCGTCTTTAGGTCACCTTCACCTCCGTGGTTATTGGAGTCAGATCTCTCTCCAGAGCGGTCGGCCACCGTCGTGAAGCCACGATATGTGGAGCCTTTGATGTTGAGATGAATGGAAGCCACCGTGGAAGCCCTAAGAATCCCTTTAAAGCCTTAAGAATCCCTTAATTTTAGGGGTTCTAAGTGTAACCCAACTTTTTATAAGGGCCCAAAATATCTTGTAAAACCTGTCGTTTTTTCAATGGTCTTGGGGTCCAAAGGTAGAAGGTATTCTCATAGTAAGGGATTTTCATTAGCGGCTATGACAATCCCGTTTTTAAATATACGTATAGAATCCCAATAGAGCTAATTGTACAATGCCTTACCCTAAGAATCCCGGCATCCCTTCCAATCGCATAGGATTTTGCGGGTGGAACCATTCCATCCTCATTTCAGGACTCGTTTCATAGGATTCGATCGGCGGAATCCATGTCGTTATTCCTGGATTCATAGGTTTGGGTCACAATACTACCTATAGTCCCATCAAAAATTGGAGGGGACCTTACCAACGGACCCCTAAGTAAGTTGCTAGGGATATTAGATACTCAGGTTTAGGGGTCCGTTCGGTGGGTCCTGTTGGAGATTTCTTGGATACCTATAGTTGATATTAATAAAACTACCCCAAGAAACTTACAAAAATGCACCGGGAAGGATTTTAAATGTTCTCGTTCGCTGCCAAAACGTCACAGGGTTCCAGTTGTGAAATTCGAAAAAAGACACGGTGAGAAGTGAAGAAACAGCGTCTTTGTGGCTGGAAGATCGAATTTCTTGAAGTCGATGGTGGATACTTCACCAGGGCCATAGCTAGAAAAAAACAAAGCCAGCTAGGTCCTAGGTCCAGCAACAACGCTTCAATTTTGATTCAAGGACTACCGATACACCCCTGAAGATTAACGGCTGGAACATAATTCCCTGGAGGTTTGGAAGATCATTTTCCTTTCTAAATGGGTGATTTGTAGGTTCGATGTTAATCTTCCAGGGTGTATCTTGAAGATATATCTGAATATTAGAGGGTCTCTAAAATGTCTCTAAAGAAATTATGGGAAGCCTGTTGCAAAAGTTGGCTGAATTCTTGTACATATCAGAATTGTTTTAAAAAAAAAGACAGGTTGTTTTGAATAGAGGTACCTAATATCAACAGTTGTGTGGGTTCCTATAAAAGGTGGTAGGTCGCATATAATCCCCCAATTGGCAGTATATACCAGTTATATATTGCCTTTTGGGGGGTTATATGCTACCTACCACCTTTTATGGGAACCAGAAACAGCGATTGATAATGGGAAATTGACACATTTGATATTTCGGGGATAGATATCCAACTTTTAGGATAGATTTCCCCATTGAACTACTTTTTTTGGGGTGGCATCTTGTTTGAGGTTCCCAACTCTGCGGGTTTTACTATTTCTTGTGCTGTAAAACCGACCCATACAATCTAAAAGGGACTGGCATATATGTATAACCTACATGGAGTGGTGATATTTAATATGTATGTTAAATGTAGGTAAACAATTAATAACAGACATGGATCTTATAACCCATACCATCCATGTATGGTATATATACCTACATCTACCATATTTTACCATTAAAAACCAACCAAATGTAGGTAAATATGCCATACATGGATGGTATGGGTAATAATTATAAAGATGGATGGTTGAGCCATGAAGGCGGTTTGGTGATGAAAATTCACTTCTGCGATTGTTGATGCCGGAAACCTTCACTTCTCTACGTGTGCGGACGGTGCACGTTTTGTTTTTTGCAGCTTGCCAACCGATGCCAGTTCCGGACCGTTGCGCCTTTAAAAGGCTGTTTTTGATGGACCCGGAACAAGGGTGGCAAACTGCACGCCGATTTTTGGCCCACAATCTTATTCAACAGCCACGTTTTGGAGGGCAAGATTCAAAAGAAGGAGCAGCAGTTCAGTGCGTTGACTGGAGGATTTTTTTCAAGCTTGAAATGTGCTTCGTTAAAAACCCCCTTGGTGTAGAATTTTTATGAAGCTATTAGTGCATGCGCAAAAAAATCAATGTATTGCTTAACTGCAATCAGCATAGCGGGATGTACCTAGCCTCTGAAGTTAGGCCATCCCAAAAGGAAACGCTGGTCTTCCATTTTCAGGTGCTTTTGCTGTTAGTTTCAGGGAGGGTATTGAAGTTACTCTACTGACCCTAGTGTTTTTTCCAAATATCCCTTTTTTTTGTTTTACCTCAAACATATTGAGGAAATAATTTGTTAAACAAATCATCTTTCAAATGGGTTAAAGCAACGATACGGATATCTATAGATATAGATTTGCTGACATACTGTTGATGGAAGAAATCCGGCTAACCACCTGAGATGAATAAAACCCTGTAAAAACATGCTAGTGGTGAACGCTGGATTCCTGAACCATCAACAGTAGCATTGGAAATTCCTCTTTTCCCACGCGGAAATACATGTACAAATGGTGGATTTGGAGTGGGCTATGTGCAAATTTACCACGCCCCTTTGCGGCCAAAAAAACAGTTCGCTTAAAGCTCTTCATCTCAGCTGTTGCCAGGTGAAGGCAACGGTGGTGCTTCACCCAACGGCCCTGAAGGGTGAAACACCGCTTTGGCGACGACTTCGCTCCCGTGGTTCCCGCGGTTCCCGCGGTCCCGCGAGCCTTTCGAAAAAAAACCCTCTCGACTTCGGAGGTCTTTAGATTTCAGAGGAACCAGTTTTGAGGGGAAAACTTTCCAGAAAACGGTCATGGCTGCCTGGAAAATCCGCCCATTTTACTAGGAGATTAATGGAGATACATTCATGATTCATGGCTATTTTTTGCCGTTTTCGTCTTAGTTGGTGTTTTCCACTTGGGTATATGAATTAAACATCACTTTTTTCCTAAGGGTATTCCGAATGAAACTGACATCATAGGTTGATAACCTTGATGGTTTCAGAAATCCGGACAAACAACAAGCAAGAAAAGTTATACCCAACGAGGTCACCCCAAAAGGTGGTTTAGTAAGGGAATCCGACCCAAAAAGGCCTTAATTTACAATAAATTGCCCAGAACCAATCCTACAGAGGTTTCTTACAATCTAGTCTAGCAGATAATGGATGATAATGGTGTATTTACTGTATTTACCCCCACCTTTTTGAGAAGTCAATAGGATACTGTTTAGGATCCATGTATGGCATATTATACCCATAGATGGTTGGATTTTTACGGTAGACGTAGGAACAAGGTGGGCCCCTATGATCGTTATAAATGGAGTGAAATAAATGTCTGAAAATGAATTAGTTTCACCGGGGCTACTTCACCCTACTTTAGGTGCTAATAACTTATCATTTATAACGATCGTAGGGGGTCCACCTTGTACATATATACCATATACATTGACCCTACAGGCCCTACAGGCTCTCAACGCCACCCACGCAGGTCACTGGAACGACCAACGGCTGAGTTCCTTGAGACAATGCCCTTGGAACTTAAACAACAGGCACTTACAAAGCTGTTCAGTGAACTTGTTGTCTACACCCCCGAGTCAACAAACGTCTCAACAGCGCAAAAATTGATGGTTTGGGTCGATGTTTCTCCTTTTGCAAGGGGATATTTTCTGGTTACCAAGGGAATATTTTCTGGTAGAGTAAGTGCTGTCACAGTCGACCTTATTTTTTCTTTGCATGGGAAAACTTGATGGAGTATCTAAGATTGATGATCCTGGTTGGTAAAAAAATGTTGTTCTCAGATGGGTTGAAGTTTGAAAGTTGCAAACTTCAAACACCGCCATGTTCCACTCTTCATGATTCGAAGAAAGCGCATGTTTGACCAAAATCCCCGTGAGGAATCAGAAGTTGGGGCCAACTGCTGGTAGTATTGTAACTTCCTGTAGATGACTCAACACTGATAAGTAATAGAGAAGACTGATCTCATCAACTACATAAATAGCCTCCTCTTTTTAAAGGTTTCTTTCGTTCTTCATTCCTCTTGATAGCTTACAACTTATATCTGGAAAGTAGCTGATTGCTTGGTTCCACTGTATGTCGTTGATATTCTAAGCTTGACATGGGGGGCCTGTGGGGCTATGCAATGAAAACTTGACACATGATTATATTATGTCAAAGAACGACCCTAAAAGCTAAATCAGAACCTGATTGGGATCTGATGGGGATTTTTGCTTGTTCATTCCAGTTGCTGGGCAACAGTAGCTAAAGAGTAAGATTATGGCAGTTCAAGTTTGGTGGTTGGGTCTATCTATATATCATGATTCCGGGGCCTGCACCCACGCACCTTTACAGTGGGTAAAAAATCGAGTCGACCTTTCATTTAAGAGAACCCGTTTATTTCAACCTTCACAAATTCCACTATTTTCAGTGTTTAGGCTGGACCCAAGACACACTTGCTTTTTTTTTGTTGAATATTTGGGTGTCTCCTAAAATGGTGGGTTTTCCCCTCAAATCATTCCATTTTAATAGGGATTTTCCATTTTTCACCATCCATTTTGGGGTTTTCACACCCCTATTTTTGGGTTTCCACCCATATAGACCAATTCGCAACGAGAGTCCAGGGTTTTTTTCACTGCAGGTGATTTGGGGCTTTCATCCGAAAGAAGCCAAGCCGGGGTTTCAGCTCAGTTTTGAGGGGGTTTTCTTTGTGTTGTGCTGTGCCTGGAGTGTAGGTAGGGGGTTGTTGTTGCTGTTGTTGTTGTTGTTGTTGTTGCTGTTGCTGTTGTTGTTGTGGTTGGTTGGTGTTCAGGTTTATCGGAGTCTGCTCCCATGTAAATCAGCTTATTGTTTGGTACTTGGGTGCTTGTCATGGTGAATCATCATCATCACCATCATCAGCAGCAGCATCATCATCAGCAGCATCATCAGCATGATCATCATCATCATCATCATCATCAGCAGCAGCAGCAGCATCATCAGCAGCATCATCTATCCCCAGGTAATTTGATGGTTTCGTTCCTTTCAGATTCCACGTTTCAATGGGGGCACACCTTTCAGATATGACCGTTTTCAGAATCTACTTCCAAGCGATCAACGATCGAAGCTAACTAATCTTTGGCGGATGCAGCTTCCCTGAATTTCAGCAGCAAGTATATCCCCGAAACTCGGGTCCGAATATGCTCCATCCTATGGCCATTATTGACCTACAAATTTGCAGGATACACTTCGGCAAACTAACATAGCAATGGGAAATCCACCATTTGAAGATGTATCTCCTATTAAAAATGGTGTAACTTTCCATTTGCTATGTTAGTTTACCAGGAGGGTATATGCCCCTTTTTCGAAACGTCGTTTTGGACCCAGGCCCTTCGATCAATCCTTACGTCGCTTCGCCTTCTCCATCGTGAGGGCACCGACTCAGGGGGGGGGGGCGGTAGATACGAACGGCCTTTGGATGAGGTCTGTTCGTGAGGGGTTTTCGCCCCTGCTAGGTGGACCACCAATAGTTCTCCAAGGTAGACCCCCAATATGTTTGGTATCTATGATTTATCTTAAATTTTTGGGGGGTGTACTTATCAGGTTGATTTTCACCCCGATTTCATTGGGGAAGATGAACCCATTTTGAGGAACATATTAACATATTTTTCAAAGGGGTTGGTTCAACCACCAACCAGTTATAAATGGAGGTACGGGGGCCCTATGAATGGCTGAACATAAATTTGTAACTGGAGTGATTTCACCTTACTTATCGTGGTGAAAAACCTCCATTTGGTGGTTGGAAGATTAAGCCTTCCTTTTCGGGTTTCGGCTTATTTTCAGGGGCGAACTGTTAGTTTCAGGGAGTGTATCTATGGCCATATATAAGTAATTACAAGTATATATGTTTAGATGGGCAAATCATAGCGACCAAACAGCTAATCGTAGTCACCCAAATGCAGCTAATGCTGCTTAAGTTTGCCAGTAAAACCACGGGATTTGCCCATCTGAAACATCCAGGGATCACCCATCTCCACGAGACATGGCCAGGTAAGACCGGAGGTCACTTCCCCGTTTAGACGAGACATCTCCAGAAAGCAGATCTCTTGATGAGAACTTGTTTATAAACTCTACTGATCGACTCAGCCAATGGGCTAACATTTGATTTTGTCGGATTACATATATCATTTGATAGGAAGATTAAAGTCTAAAACAATCTACATGTCAACATGGTAAACACTTTTTGTGGGGGGGGAAGATCAGATACTGATATCGATATATCCATGATTTTTTAAACAAACGGAAATCTTTTGCATGGAAGGTTGAGTCGATGTCTTCAGGAACTGGTATGTCATATAGTTGGGATTGCCGGAGCGCCAATGTAAAGAAGAGTCTGGATTGAGGACCTCTCCAGCAACAAGAACTTTCAAAACTTTAACCCGTCACCCTCCCTGAAACGAACATTTTTGGCACCAGAGAAATGGACGGTTGGAAGATGATCCGGCCTTCCTTTTGGGATTAGGCCTATTTTCAAGGGCAAACTGTCAGGGAGGGTAATGGTCAATTGAACTCAACTGGTATACGGCCTTTGGGGCCCCAAATCGGTTCCAAAAAATACTGTAAGAAGGTGATGGCTCTCAAAGCTCTCTATCCACTTAAGGCAGAAAACCTGAAGATCCCGTTGCCGGAATGCTCAGTCATTTCGACGGTTGGTGGAACATGGTCGAACCTGTTTTGTTTGTCATTTTGTCAGGTGTCCAAGTGGCGAGCCCCAAACAGGTAGCTTAAGTCGTGCAAGATGTTTGTCATAGAGCACAATTTTTGTTGCATAGAAGCTATATTGTTATGCCATGTGATGTAGTAAAGTGCATTATGTCATGTTCATCTCATGTTCAGAACTGATGGTTTGTCGCAAAGATGATCTGAAGACGCAGATCACTTTTTTTTTGATATGAGCACTTCAAGGTTGATAAAGATTTTACACCCAGCCTACCCGCCCCCCCCCCAACCAAAAAAAAACAGACTTGCCATTTTTGAGTGAGTTGGAACCCGGTCAGTTTCCAATTGATTGCCTTTGGATCCTTTGGGTGCGAGGTCTTTGAACTTTTTTCTCAACTCAAAATCATCAAAAGAAGCAACATCTATAATAGATCTCAACTTTTTGAGGGGCAACATGAACTCTATCTACCCTGGAACAACATGTGACCTGTGTTTTTGTTGGAGGGCTTTTCGTTGACGGAAAATTAGCAACACCTTTTTTGTTGTTTATAGGTAGATGGATTCGGTAAATTCCACATACGTGCATCACTTACCATACAATATCAACCATTCAAATGTAGGCAATTCATCGCAGTGCCATGGATCCGTAATGGGCTATCCTCCCTGAAACCAACATATTCCTTGAAAATGGATGTTTGGAAGATGAATTTCCTTTTGAGTATGGCCTATTTTCAGGGGCCTTTGCTGTTAGTTTTAGGGAGGGCCCGGTATACCTTTGTCAAAAAAGAGGAGTTTCTCCGTAGCAACTCCTCGAGGCGTGAACGAAGCAACTCCTCGATGTCCACAGTAGGAAACTCAACGAAGGTCCCAGGTGGAGGTTCAGGGGGATATCATGCGTGCGGGAGAGCTACAAAAAAGCAGTGACCTGGGGGTGTGAACTCTTTGCTCTCGAGGTGTGAGAGAATAGCCAAATCTCCTTTTTAAAGAATGGGTAAGTAGATGGCGAGAAAATTGTTTTCTTAACTCTTTCCCGTTTCAGACTTCAGATCGAAAAACATTCATATGATTTGTTTGTTGTTACCGTATCTTTCGTCAAGAAACAGATCTCCAAAATTAGATGTCCAACTTGATTGAAGTTTGGTTGGAACAAAGGGATGTAAAGTTGAGCTGGGGCCATGATTCACTCAGGCCACTACTAAAGCTACTGCTGGAGGCCTGGGGGTTAACATGAAGGGCCAGGGCCTGTGTGAAGGACAAGCTTCAGCCCCTCACAAAAAAAGGAGAAAAGTTGCTTGCATTTTCTGACTCAGCCAATGGCTAACCGGCTAACCTTGAAACTTTTCGAGATTACATGTGTAGTGGGAAAACTTACTTGGCCAATGGCTAAACTTTAAAATCTTTAAACTTTTTGGGATTATGAATTTAGTAGGGAAATAAAGTTCAATCTTTTATGTCAGGGTTCCATTGGCTAAGTGAGAAAAATAACTATAACGTTTAAACGTTTATTTCATGGGTCATTTAAACTGAGTAAGTATTTTGATGTCGAAGACAGGGTCGCTAAGTAGATGTTTTGCCTGCCTTGAAGGATATATGTGTCCATATACTAATAGGATTGAGGTTCCCCAATTTTAAATATTCCACAATTGGTAAATGTACGTATAAATTGGATAATTGGCATATTGTGGTAATTATTCCATGTCCCATATCATCCATGTATGATATATTTACCTACATTTACCATAAAAATCAACCAAATGTAGGTAAATATGGCATGCCATACATGGATGGTATGGGGATTGATACATGGGCCCCTTTGGGTCTTGTCTGAACATTGGAGCTCTGCATGGGCTGTGTTCCAGGTGCAACGACACCTATGACGGACAGGCGGTGATTGTCGCTTGAAGCTGGTGCTATGCTACTTCCCATATGCTCGATGTATGTAATATCTACCTATTGCCTATTACCTACATTTACCATTCATTTCAGTCAAAGGTAGGTAAATTTTTGGATACATGGAGCATCGGGGATTTGTTATTTTGCAGTGTTTGTATTTGCTATAGGCTGTGCGCGCAAATGATCCATGTTCCCTACTGAATTTCAATCAAATGGGCAACAAGGTGAGGGTTGAGCGCCAAGCAGATAGGAGCTAATACAATAATTGCTTGCCAAAACTACAGCCAAACCGGAAAAGATATCTATTTGAGAACTAATTAGTTGATTGGAAATTGAGTTTGTTTTTCCTGAGCAAGTGTGCGATTGTTCCGTGCTAATACAGATAAGAAAAAATCTTCTGGTCAGTGTGTGTTGTTCAATTGAATCCCTTTTCCCATAGGATCAAATGTATTAACACCTACATCTAATACCATAAACATGACAAAAAATCCATGTATAATAGGTAAATATACCATTTATATCCATATTTTTTGCGTTTTGGGTTTGGATTCCCCCAAGTCGTTGGGGTTTTTCGGACGTTTTTTTTTCCCCGTGGTGAAAAACGCCAACGCCAGGGAGGTAGTTACAAGCATTCCACTGAGCCTTGGACCGATTGTGTTGGAGAAGTGAAGTGACCTGGGGGGGAAAGGTGAGGTGATAAAAAACGGATACCATCCCTAAAATTAACATAGGAATGATGGTTATCCCTAAAAATGATGGTTTCCAATAGGAATCTCCTTTTCCAGGGGTTCATTTTCAGGTGCTTGGGGGATCTGCCCAGTTACACCATCAGTGAAAGGATCGATGGCTAGCGGCTAGCCACTCCCGAGTTCGGTGGCGATTTGTTTTCGGGGCCATGATAATGCCACCCCACAGAAAATCTCCGGCCTTCTGATCGGGGGATGATTTTTCAGGGTTAATGATAAAACCTCTTATATTCCTGGGGCCCCTTACGTGGAGGATCATCCCAGGATTTGTATGTGGTTAATAATCATGTTTAGTATGTTTAGTTGTTGTCCCCTTAAGGATCGGGTTGTGGGACCCCTTCAAAATGGCCTGAAGGGCTCTGTATATGGGGGTTACAGACTATTTCCTAAACAGGATGATCATCCCATTTATTGGGAAGAGGATCCCGTGAGCTCCATGTATGGTACATTCGTTTGCCTACATTTACCATAGAAATTGCACCAAATGTAGGTATAGAAACCATACATGGATCCCATAGTAAGAATCAGTAATGCCAATCTTTCTACCCAAACTATACCTTCCCTGAAACTAACAGCAAGTTGCCCCTGAAGATCAATGGTTGGAAGACGGCTACTTCCTTTCCGTTTGGGGCAAACGGCCAATGTTCAGGGGCTCTTGCTGTTAGTTTCAGGGAGGCTAGGTCATGTACGATTTCAATTCATCAGCACACAAGATGACAAGATGAACGCCTGGAAACCAAAACAGTCGTGATTTGAACTAACCTAAAGAACATCCCAAGGGGCTGATATAATCGGCTTTATACCGACCTCTACCATGTATGGTACAGTATATTTTCCAGCATTTACCATCAAAATCAACCATGCATGGAGGTAAATATACCAGAATATACCATACCTGGATGGTATGGGTACGTAGCACCCCCGGAGCCACAGTCCTGTCCTTCAGCCTGAGGCCTAAGCAGAGTTTGCAAGAGGACACCGGTCACCTGGGTCTAAGGATGACATGCTGCAGCTGTTGGGGATTTTGGTTTAAGAATTGGAACAGATCCTCACACATGAAGTAATCCAGGTGCCAAGAAATGCCTGAGAAATTTGAACTTAGGGGATGTTTGGTTCAACTATTTTTGTTACCCGAAATGTAACATGCGAATCTGAAAATTACCCCTTTCTGGGAGCGTGGGAGGTCTTGATTCTTGACGCTTAACAGCGAGGAAAGGTCCAACGTTTAAAATAAAACCGACAGTTCAACAACATACTTTGCATGGGTAAGAGGTGTTTCAAGCACGTCCAAAAAACGTGTTTCACCGTTTCAAGTTTCTTGTTGTTCTTTGTACCTCCTGTTTATTGTGCAAGTGTTTGCTGTCCTGTGTTTGAGAAACAGAACAACTTGCGTATTCATGAAAGGGCGATGGCACACGAAGTATATGAAAACAGTGGTGTTGAATCATGTTTGGAATGTGAACCCCTATTTGGGTGCGTCGCACATATAATAGGCCCCGAAATCATTCAATTACACAATATACTGTAAATATTTTTCACTTTCTATAACAGTAAAAACAACTGATGTTATGGTGAGGCCCTTGAGACACACCCATGCAGGGAAGATGTGATATGTGTTAATCCAGGTCATAAAACTATAGGTGTAGTGTAGGTTATACATATTTCTCTCTATGAAACATCTAAGCCCCACCGAGTTACGCACCGGTTGATATATTTTTTTGGCTCAAGCGTTGACATTGGACTTTTCCAGCTCGTGCTGGCAGCAGGCTGTGAGGTAAATTCCACCAGCCAGCATTAAGAGGATTTTTGATGCCAGAATCTTTAAGGATTTGTTTCAGCTTTGTCTATCGTACTGAAAAATGTTTCTTCAGTATTTAGGAGGTTCAGATCGGATTCAGTGTTTGTCTTGGGGGGGATGATCATTTGAAATAAAAACCATGATATTGTTACCACAAATCGCAGTATTTATAACTATATTTGCATACCAGTAGTACGTATGTCTTTCCATCTTCAAGAATCGAAATGAATTCAACTTGAACTACCCTCCCTGAAACTAACATGACACCTGAAAATATCCCCCTGGAAGTTTGGAGATTCCGAACTTGGAAACCATCATTTTTAGGTGTTTTTGCTGTTAGTTTCAGGGAGTGTATCTGCTGTTGTAGAAGTCATCTCCCAAGCCGTAGTTTCCATATACTTCATTTGGGTCCGTCAACTTCCCCCAAACTCACCGGTTACGTCTTTCCGTGCCATGGATCTGCTGAACACGCTGAAAAACACCCCCGGCCAAAGGTGGAAACGCAGGTTGGGATGGTATTCCGTTCAATGTTGATTTTCAGTGGTTCTCTTTTTTGGATGACACTCCCTTATGCTCCAATCCCTTCTGCAAGTGGTTTTGGAGTTGGTTTTGGGTACCTAAACATCTTCTAACAGGGTATTTGGAGCACTAGGGACTCTTCCACTTTGGGGAACAAGTGAGCAACATTGACGGAGATGTCGGAATTGATTTTCAGGTTGGTCATTTTTTTGGTTTAGCCATGTTTACCGAGATCTTTGATGGAACACAATCTTGCAGGACAATGTTGACCTGGCTATGGTGCAAGACCATTGCTTCGTTATGAAACCCATACACACATAATATATATATATATACATATATACTGTAATTATTCATAAGTGCCTTTCCTTTTGCTACAACTCATGTCACCCACTTGGATGTCCCAGGAAGTTAATAAAAGATTAGTGATTAGTGGGTGTTACAACCCTAGTATATCCCATTTACAAGTAGGTGAAATAACCCATTGATCCTAACCATTGATCCTAACTTCCAACTGGACATCCAAGCAGTGGTTGTTTGTTTTTTGCTCAGGTTTTCTTGTGGCATCTTCTGCCATCTCAGGATGACGCACACTGCCGTTGTCCGAATGTAGAAGCCTGGCTCAGACGGTCTCCGCCTGCCGCACTTATCGTGTCCCATCGCGCATCCTGATCCTGCTCACAGGTGCACATTCGGTGATCAAAGCTGCGGCTATTTGTTGTACATGAGGGATGATACTGTCTAGTTACATATGGCTTACAATAAGCCATGAAATAAGGATCCCTTATGAACCAAGCAGTATTTCATGGAATGCCAAATGGGTTTTGAACATTTCTCAAATGATTGGGAAGGAATTGACGCACAGCTCCCCTCAGTGTTCCCTTCTTGAGCTTGAAAACAAGACTTGATTTCTGGGGTAGAAATCATCGGCAGGGAGTGATTCAGTGATTCAACAACCATAATCTTTGAAAAAGCATCAATTCGACTGAAGTCCCTTGTGAAACTGTATGAACCGCAATCCAAGTCTAGACAAATGATTCTAGATATATCATTTATATAGATTCATATTTTATTTCAGCAGTCTGGAAAAACCTACCAAAAAAAAGAGTAAGTTCATGAACTCTCGCGTTTCTACAGTGAATTTCTCTCTTTGGGGTGACGTTGATTCAGAACTCTGAACTCACTGATCTCAACAAACGCAAACGTCGCGGTTTGGAGAACAAACCTTAAGCCGTACGCCTTCCTTTCGAAAGGGAGATTGGGTGAAGCCCCCTTGCCACTACATTCAAAATCGGAAATTGTAAGCCTGAAATAAAGGCTGAATCCTGACATGTTGATAAGCTGAAATCCTGGACGAGTTTGGCCAGCAGGTCATGCAAAGACTTCAGCCAACAAATGCCTGGCTATTGCGATCGCAATAGCCAATAAGTATTGGGATAGTCTGTCATAAGTCATAAGGCATCATTCTTTGAAGGACAACAGGTGGTTAGTAACCTCTTGAGATTACTGCAGTCTTATGTTTGTTGAGGTGTGTGTATGCACTGTATCACCTAAGAAACAAACCCCATAGCATCAATGTATGGCATATTTTCCTACATTTATCATGAGTTTTAGCCAAATGCAAGCAAAAATACCATACATGGATCCTATGGGAACTGAACCTTTGTCTTCCTTTCCACAGACTACAGGTCCTTCCCACCGATCGTTGACATGGGTGGTTACGGCAAAGCAAGCGGAAAAGGTGCAAAGGGTCCCAAGGGTGGCAAAGGAAAAGGAAAGGCCGGGCAGCCCACGCCGCCGGGGAAACGGTGGGAAACTGGACTACTTGGATGTTCCAGGAAGTTTGTAAAGGTTTTTCGTAAATGGATTATAACCTGCTTATAAGTTGGGGTATATTGGGGTTATACTATATAATCTTTTTAAACCTTTACTAACTTCCTGGGATATCCAAGTACTGCAAGCAGGTGGGAAAAGGTGGATGTGTGTGAAAAGGCGGTGGGACCTGTAAGGTTGATGCGATTTGGAGTTACTGTATGGAGTTGATTGATATGAAAGTTTTGTCGAAAAAAAGTTCCCCCCAAACACATATCCAAAGATCCCCCCATATTTTTAAAGTTGATGTAAGGTTGATCCTATGGTTTTTTCGTGGAATCTCACCCTATGATTGATAGGATCCCTCCAAAAAAAGAAATACATGAAATACACCCCGGTAATCTAACATGGCAATGGAAAATCCACCATTTGTAGATGTATTTCCTATTCAAGATGGGGATTTTCCATTGCTATGTTTGTTTACCGGAGGGTACCATGGAAGAGTTGGAAGATGGACATCTCTCCATTTCAAGGGGTGCAGCCTAGCGGCCTAGCAGCGTGGAGTCTTGATGTAGTAATTCTGTAGGGTACCAGTGATACCAATCTATGACAATCGTTGCCCCTTTTCCCAGGGGCAATTCTTTAAATACGGCCTTGCGAAAGGATTCTGGTGGTCAAAAATCTGGTGTTGAATACGTTTTTGGTTGAAACGGCCTTATTTTCCTGAGGTCTTCAGAAATTTCAACCTAAGCATCTAAGCACTTCAACGCTCATGGAAAATGGATTTTTGCAGGAGGAATGTAGGGAATCTTATGGAGCTGGGGTTTGAGTAATGAGAATGCTGAAACCGGAGCCCGGATGTTGTTTGGAAACGGCACTGGAAATGCACCATGTGTAGCCGCATATGAGTGAAACGTTGCAAAGAAGCCTCATGATTTCGCTTGTCATGGCTCAAATGTCACTCAAGTCGCAGGGCAAAGTAGAAGAATGGGAGGATCGCGCCCCTCCCATGAAGGGTAAAGGCTACTTGACTCGACATGGGTGACTGTTGTGTCATGGTGGGTTCGGGGGGAGGCCGGACTTCAGAGGAAAAGGTCCTTGGACATAGGTCAAAGTTATGTTTTTGCATCAGTCCTTTTGGGGTTTCAATTTCAGTGAATTAGCAACTTCCAAGTTTGGTAGTCCAACAGTAGGGGGTGAATGTCTCAATACATGCCACAAAATGACCAGAGTGCTTGAGGAATTGGTAATATCTTAGGGCAAAACCCACGGTGCCACCCTCCCTACCCGTGAAAATGGGATTCGAGTCATCTTGTCAAGTCCCCTTTCGAAAGCGAATTGCTTGCAGGAAAGGGAAAAGGCAAAGAGATGAAGGGAAAGGGCAAAGGCCAGGGCCGGTGGCTTTGTTTGAATACGGTGTTAATGAGGTTTACCCTACTGAAGGGTATTCATGATCATGCGACTTGTCTTCGTTAAACAACTCGCAAATCTCCTTGAGTTTGTCAAAGGCACACTGTTGTGAAGATGAATTTGGAACGGCCTCTCTTTGTTTTCAATCACCACCGAGGTAAGCTTTTTTTTAATTTGGGGTCAAACACACCTGGAAGAGGAGTGGTCTACACTATGACTCTGACAAAGGGCCTATACCCAAAAGCCTAGAACCTATGTGGGTTGATTTTCATCAAAAATGCAGCTTCAGAGATCATCAAGAGATGGAAATGACGAGGGATCCTTAGCAATGCTGATGTTTCCTGTCCACTTAGATTTGGTTTTCCATCCCAACATCTGGATGTACATGTTTTTATTGCATGCTCAGCCTTATTCCTTCAGATTTTTTGCAGGAAAAGTCTGGGATGACTATGATTATGCTCCTTGGCTGAAGGTATATCAACATTGTGTTTCAAAAACTTGAAAATGAATGTGGAAACAAGCATAAGTGGAAGACGCGCTGTTCCCTGAGGGAAACACGATGTTTTCAAGCATGTTTGGGTATTTGCACTAAGTATTTGAGTATCAGACCGCGACTACTACGTTACTACATGGTTGGGCATTCTCAAGATCGAACTTTGTGGAACAAAACCATGTCCATCTTTGAATCAAGTGATCTATTGAGGAGCACAATGGGCACAACGACACCAAAGCAACACAGAACCCTAGAGAATTTGTTCTCTATACAGTATTTTTTCTTCAAAGGGACATTGTATGAACATTGTAGGGCATTTTCAGGGCCTATGCTTTTGTAATTTTGGGTGGGGTGTACCCTTTGTGATCCTTTGAGGAATGCTTATTTGATACAATTATGTATATATATTTTTGTATTACACATGTTTTTTGTTTTTTTATACATGCATATAATATATATATATATAATATTTATGCATTGAAGCCCTCTCTATATGTTGAACATCCAGGCGACATGATATATAATAAGTCGTTTTTTCTTTAGCCTTACTCAGCTTCTGAAATCCTTACATCTCTTCTCCTCGTATTTCACTGACTCCAGGAGATGTCCATGGGCAAAGGAAAAGGCAAAGGCAAGTCATACGAGCCTGAACCCTACTGGGGCCCGCCAAGCAAGGCACAGAGTCACAGAGTCCCTGCTCCCGTTGATGTTGACCTCCAACAAAATCTCCTGAGTTTCGGTATGACCCTGGACCCCAAAAAACATAGCGATCAAACACCGGAAACACCTCAGGGAGGTATTGGAATGGATGTCTATAGGGTTAGCACTAGGCCCGAAAAGGGCTCCCGCTGACGGTGACAGCGGAACTATGTGAAATTCGATGGTTGAAAGTTTCAAGGTATGGAAGCGAACTTCCGACGAGACGAACAAGCTCATTTTTTGATGTGTGATTCAGAAAACTTGTTTTCTTTATGCAGTTACCCTCCCTGAAAATGAGTGGTTGGAAGACTACTTTCACTTTTGGGATGGCCTAGTTTCAGGGGCTATGTTGGGAGTGTATTTGCAATTATTTTTGTCATTATTGCGCAATTCCAGTGGGCATGTATACATTAATATTTATGGATTCCCTATGGTTTCAGAAGGACTCCTTTTGGCAGCGGGTGGTTGATAGTCCGTGCATGTTTTCCCCCACCTTTCACTGATTCACAACTTGTCGCAGGGCAAAGGCAAGGGCAAAGGAAAGGGTAAAGGACCAGACGCAAAAATGACGTTTTCAACTGGTATCAGCTGGTGGTTGTGCCTTTGTGATGTTGCTTCCCTAAATGAACATGCATCCCCTAAGAAAAGTAAGCATGGAACCTACCTGTTAATGATTTGGGCAACCCGAATTCGCCACCTTGGGGCTACCAGACGCACCGTATGTGGGTGAGTATATAAGGGGTTTCATCGACTCGGAAAACTGGCGTTCTGTACATTTGGGTTGGAAAAAACCGGGATAAACAAGCTGGGCCCCTACCAGTTATAAGTGGAGTTTTAACTCCCATTAGTAGGATTATAACTTCAGTTACCCATTTATTTTCCATTTATAGGGGTTATAACTCCGCTTATAACTGCTAGGGGCGCACCTTGAACAGCGTATTGACCTACATTACTACATATCTACATTTACCTTTAAAAATCAACCCATAGTAGGCAAATATACCTTTCATCCATATGTAAGGTTTTTTTTAAAGGTGGGTGCATCATCCATAGTTGTTGCGGCTACTAGTTTGGTTTCTTTTGCGGGGAGATGCTGAGATGCTTATTATTGTTATAGCGTTTGTAAGTCAGCTTACGGTTAATTGGTGGTTTGGATATTTCGGATCCCCTTATGAAAGGGATTGTTACGTAGGGGTACCCCAATCCCAAACCACCAACCCAAACCACCAAAACCATTAGGTGATGTAAGGCAATTTTTTCTCATTTCTTTGACCTACAAATGTTGTTTCTTCAAAGTTCTTGGGTTTGCGGATGGTGTGTTTTCCAGTTGTAAACATCCCTGGAAGATCAGGTCGACCATTAAAAAATCATAGGAGTTTTCACCAAAAAAAAATTTAAGTAGGGAAAGTTTCATCATCCAAAATTGGGGACTAACTATCATTTTCATAGTTGGCTTGAGTTCCAAGGAACATTGGTAGCTATGAAAAAACTCAAGTTGCCGCAGGAAAGTGGGATGACTACGAGCCCAAGGGCAAGGGAAAGGCTCCTGATCGCGAGTTTTGACACCTTGGAAAAGGGCTGGTTACGGTAAATCACCTATTTTTGACCACCATTTAGGGGAATATTTTTTCACTTTTTCTAGGCATCTAAAGCAAATCCAAGTGATGGTTCTTGCGGAGTGGACAAAAAACCCTGTGATACTTGGGGAGCGCTAAGGGTCGCCAAGGATGATTCGCATTTTCCGATTAAATGATATTAAATGAGAAGCTAGGTTGAACCCCTGCATCCTCAAAATCACAGGGTAGTTGTACTTGGATGTTTCAGGAAGTTAGGATCAAGTGGGATATAACCCCAATGAATACAACATTTATAAGTAGGTTATAACCAACCCATTGATCCTAACCACCATTGATCCACTTCCGATTTCCGTGTCACAGCAGATCCAGGCGATGCTCAAAGGCAAAGGAAAGGAAATGGAGATGAAGGGAAAAGGGATACTTGGCATTTCGCCAGCTGTTTGGGGTAAGGAACCTTAGTAGTACCCACCTGAAGTTTAACGGTTTAACGAAAATCGCCCCTGAAAACAAACCGCGGCCCCAAAAGGAAAGGATCATCCTTCGAACCATCATTTTTCAGGGGCTATGAATAGACTTCGGGGGTGTAGGGATAATTATCTATACCTCATTGGATCCTTTTGGTGAATTTACGTAGCAATTTTCGAACATTTTTTTCGCTTTCATCTTTGTACCATTATATCTTTCGTTTGGTGTACTGTATGTTCATAACTTTGTACCTTCAAAATGGGATATGCAAAGAACTTGACCTATCTTAGTTGACAAGCACCAGGCATTTCAATCGTTTCCTCTTTACGTATGAAGGCACTATACCATGAGGAGTGTTTGTACATGCCAAGAGTTTTGGAAGCGTTTGCCAAATGGAATCCAGCGCGCCCGTTACCAACCATTTAATTGAGATGCCCAGAATGAAGGTACAGGAAATCCAGAAAATTCCTAAAGTCAAATGGTGTACTTACCAAAGGAACTACCCAAACATTGCTTTATAATAGGCCTTGCAGTGGCGAGCAAAAAAAAACAACCTGGCCGCCAATCCAAACCAAGGTATCTAATATAACGAAAAATCCGATGATCTGGGAACTGCTTGATTTTCCAAAAGAGTTGCATTTCTTTGGTTGGAAGTTCGTTGGTTGAACTTGCAGTTGCAATGGTGAAAAAAAAATGTTGTTTTTTTTCCACTAGTGCCCTTGGAAATACATCAAAATTTAAATGTAAATGTGATACTACTTCAAAACGTATAATTACTTGAAAAATAGTACTGTTTTTTAGCAATGCAGAAAGAAATAAAAACATGTATATACATATAGATCTACGTGTAAGAGGTAAAAATACATGTACAATATGTACATGTCAATTCACTACACTTTGCCAGTCACTGTTGCCCTGGGAACCTCACAGTAGGAACATTGGAAAAAAAAACAGGGATGTGAACAACTCAAAGTTAAATACTTTTTTGCAAGGGACTTTAACATTTGCCTAGTGAAGCAATACATCATGGGAATTTAAGGTACCCCCTCCTGCCACCCCCCACCCAAGAAATAAGCCTATAATAGCCGGCCTTATAAAGGGAAACCAATGGTTAATAGTCCCTTATATAATAAGGCCTTATTTCTTGGGGGGGTTTGCTTTGGGGGTGGTACCTTAAATTCCCAACCGGGCCCCCTTGGTGTTTTTTGCGTCTACTAGGGATTTCTGATTATTTTTTTGGGGTTGACATGGCGAATTCTTGTCAACCAACCTCTTTAAATGGTATTTCAAGAGGATATATGACATAGGTCCTAGTTCTAGGTGGAATGATTTTAGCACGTTGTTCTTTGTGTAACCGAAAGACAAAAAATAACAAAGCATTGTGCGTAGCATTCTACTATCTGAACCAACCACCCTATCAATTTTCGGACATGCATGATCGGAGCAAAACCAGACTTCCAGTCAAAAGTCTTGTGGGAGATTTCAAGGTTTTTTCTTCAACAGGATTTCTAGGTGGTGGCAACTCAAAGATTTTTTTTTAATGTTCACCCGGATCCTTGCTGAAGATTCCCATTTTGACTCATATTTTTCAAGTGGGTTGGTTCAACCACCAACTAGATTTTCTTTTATTATCAAATGCATGTCTTTGGAATGAAGATTCTTCAGCCTTCATGGCACCTTTTGAGGTCTTCCATCTTCCCCAAAAAATTCCTAACCGTAGGCCGCTGAGCGCGGATGGAAATCTATCCGATAAAAAACATTGAAGAAAAATGTTGGCATTGTATAATTGCATCATCCCTGATTCATCCTTGTTATTTTGTGGATGTTGTTAGATATGAATCTTTACTGCTAGGTAAGCAGCATTTGATGCATGAAAATGCAGCACAGATTGGATTCCGAGAGCAATTTTTGCAAGATTCAAGGTGCCGCCAGTGGCAGTTGGACAATGCTCGCTCACAGTACTTGGAGTTGAATGGGAAACAAACTGTTCAACTGAGTTTGATGATTTTTCCCACCAGGAGTGAACATCTTCATAGCCAAAAGATGCTGAAAGAAAAGCTATCCCCAAATACATGTCCCAAAAATTGGGAATGTCTGGATTTTTTTTTTTAATAATTTCATTTGCTACCAAGAAAAGGAGGGTTTTCTGAAACACGGTGAGATTCTGAAGTTCCGATTTTTTTTTCGTTAGCGCAGCATGTCCGATGAAATCGATGAAGATGTGGCGGATGATCCGAATGGACCGGTGCCATTGGAGTCGGGGGCGCCTCCCCAAGTTTTGGGCGCTCAATCTGTTGATTGGACCCCGGTGATTGCCTTCATCGCGAGTTTAGAGGTCACCCGCAAAGTGATCCTGCGCAGTGTGCCTGCATTCGAAGTTCTACAGGGTTTTGGTGCTGTCCTCCGCAAAAGGACAGATGCTCAGAAGCTCTACGAGTTGAGTAGGCAATGTCAATCGATTGAAGAGTTTTGGTCTCATAGCCGCTCGGAAACTTTCATAAAATCAATCTGTATTTTCACCCCGATCCTGGGGGGGGAGTATCCGATTTGACAAATATTTCTCAAGTGGGTTGAAACCAATATTTATGGTAGATATAGGTAATCATATAAATCATACATGGATCCTATGGGTTCTGGGTGCTTTGAAACACTCCGAGGTTTGTTTACATCATGCAGGGTGACGTTGCGATATATGTCCCCTTAGTAAACATGAATGAAAAACGTTGAGCAAACAGTGATTCTAAGCCCCTGAGGGTGATGTTTAGAAGCCAAAAAAAAGGACATAGCAAACCTTGCCATCATTTATGATCTAGCTAGGTAGGTAAAATACCATATACCATTCCTGTTTTTTGTTGATCTTCAAATGGATTTTTGAAAAACGGATTTGACTTTGTTGAAGGTTGGCGTTCCGGGAAGTTTTGGAAGATTTGGCTGTTATTAATGCTTAAGAATGGTCTGGCAGCCTGCTTGGTTGGAACCCTGGTGGCATTTATGGCAACAGTTCTATCCTTCATGCACTATCTTCCTGGCTTCTACAAAGAGCCATTGCGAAATACTGGTGCTGACATCCCGCTCCCTAGACAGAAACTATAAAGCGATTTGGAACATGGGGTCAAGATGGAAGCAAAAGTATAGTGCCATCGTGGCCATGTACGTATTGTAATGATTATAACCAATTATAGCAAATGCCTTGCATCTACATAATTAAAGGTATTTTTGTATAGACTTACATATTACTTTCTAATATACATGTATATATTTATATTTTTACATTACATACATCATGTATAATCTATTTAGTGTATTATATTTTGGTTTATTTGCGTTGGAATCCTTTACTCCAAATTTCCTTTTCATGTTGGGCCATATGGAAAGGTTTTGAAATTTTAGCACATCTTTCAGGGGTGAAACTTAGAAGCAACTTCGTATATCGCATATTTCTCAACAAAAAACTTTTGACGAATAATCATGTGGTTTTTCCTTTTTTTATTTACTATTGAATCATTGAAAAAAACCTGGATGTTTCCAGTTTTTTGTAAAAATTGCGGGGGCAAACAACATGCTCTCAGGTATCGCTTTAGTCCCTGGGCTCAAGTCTTTGGTAATTTGGCGGCACTTTTGACGTTGCTTTTCTGGAGATCAAAGACAGAGGTCTTTGTCGATCGAGCTTGCATACACCAAGGATATCTGGAAAAAAGAAATTGGAGAGGTATTTTGTTAGGTGAGC
Organism: Breviolum minutum Mf 1.05b.01; assembly: GCA_000507305.1. Lineage (NCBI taxonomy): Eukaryota > Dinophyceae > Suessiales > Symbiodiniaceae > Breviolum > Breviolum minutum. Next base: position 72,936 of record DF240414.1, read on the forward strand.
AGCGCATGCAAAAACCAACCTGTTGGGTTTCAATAGCAAGGGTTCTTGGAAGTTTGCCCCACATGCCGCTTCCAATGACGTCACCCAGTGAGACACGCTCTACCTTCCCTAAAACCGTTGGAATATTGAAACATGACAGTTTAGTTTTTGAGAAAATCATGTTCAAAACTTTATTTTTGCTAACTTCCCACCCCTTGCCTTGAGAGAAGCAAACCCTTTATAATAGCCTTTATACTTTAACTTGACCAAAAAACCTCCAGCTGCAAAATCCCCATCCGTTGAACAAACAAGTGTTTTTTGAATGAAGGAGATGAGAACTTGAAGAATGAGGGTGTTCTCAACATTGGTGCTTTCATCGCGCAATCTGAGCGATTGGTTGTCATTTGGGATTCGACTTATGCTACGAGAGCTTGGCTGCTTGGTTGTTCACCTTTGAAGCCAACATTTGTTTTTGTCTTCGGGGGGCAATCTGAACATGTGCTTGGCTGGAACATGGATCACCCAATTTGATTTTTTTTTCTTGTGTGTGTGGGGAAATATACACCTATGCTGATATATATATATATATGTTATATATATATTATATACTGGCTTTTCAGTTTCATTCTTGGAGGCCGAGTAAAATTATTGAGACATTGATGCGGCAAAAATGCTATTTCATGCCCATTTACTGTCAAGGTTTCTTATGAACACCAACCATTCCCCACATACAAGTATCTACGCCCGTGTAATTAACATAGCACCTGAAAATAGGACATCCCAAAAAGAATTTCATCTGCCAACCATCCATTTTAAGGGGATATGTTTGCTTCAGGGAGCTTCGCAGGATGTTGCACATATCATCCAACTTTGTCTTCGATCTCGTTGTTTCACCAAAAAAAGTGGTGCCAAAAAATCCTTCAACTTCATCTTCCCGGCTGCTTGATGTTTGGCTTCCGAGTCCCGAGGTGTGTTTTTGAATTGGCCGCTTTTCTCAAAAGTCGCCAAGATAAACCTTGCCGACTTGTGATCAAACCCTTGATTCTGGCTCCCTTCACTTTTGCATTCGTGATTGGACAGGCTGGCCTGTTACTTTGCGAGACTTTGTTGCCTGGAGGTTTCTTATTCATCCGGTTTTTCTACCTCATTCCTTTCTCGATCCTCGTTTTGGTACTTCATCACTATTGGCGCGGGATTTTGCAGGGTGACGAGCAGCTGAGAGATTTTCATTGGAGAGACACCACATGTGCTTGTTGCTCCCGAAATCATGTGGATGAGCATGGCAGCATGATCCCGTGTGACAAAGAGGCATCGTCTAGATGCATCCAACAGTGGCTGGGTGGTGGTTTCAAATATTTTTTTTTTTTTGTTCACCCCTACCTGGGGAGATCATCCAATTTGACTGATATTTTTCAAATGGGTTGGTTCAACAACCAACTAGGTGGTTTGGTAGTGTGGACAACTTTAATCATTTGGTCCATACTGAAGTTCGCGCTGCTTTCAGAAGCCAAATGACAAGGATTCCCTTTGGAGCCGTGGTGTCTGAATTTCTGCTACCAGTTTTTGGGTTGTTGTTTGTTTTGTGAAAAAAACGTAAGATCTATTAAGGGTGACTTGTTTTTTTTGCCTCAAGGATCACTGAATGATTTTTGCAGATTTTGCACCTGAAAACATGTTCAAATGGATGGAAATTCCTTGAAAAAAACTCAAGGATACTGGTGGTTGGTGGGTATTGCTACCACCATATTGTGGTACCACTTGGACCTTTCCATCTCACGTGGGAACAACTGGACATTTATGGTGGCATACCTTTCATCCTCAATTCCTTGGCTCTTTTGGATCTCTCCGGGATTAGCTTGTCTCATGTTCGGCCTGCAAGTCAAGTGTCATCCATTGATTGGATACTTGATGTACCAGTTCCTAGGTGGTGGTGGTAACTCAAATTTTTTTAAAAGTTTTCACCCCGAAAATTGGGGAAGATTTCCAATTTGACGAATATTTTTCCAGATGGGTTGGTTCAACCACCAATTCAGGTTTATTTTTGGCCTCGTTTGGTTGTATTGGTTCGTGAGCTGGGTGCTCGTCTCCGATGAAGTTTGGGCAGTCCTCGCCTTTATCATCGGCACATTACCCGTGTTTGCTACCGTGCTGCGCTTCTTCGCAAAGTCAGGAATGACGCCGGTGATGCCGGACGTTAGTGAGGTGTAAAAAAAAACAACCCGTTGTAACCTTGGGATGTTTTTTCCCTCTTCCCAATATGGGTGTTTCCTTAAATGGTGGTACCCCCAAATCATCCATTTTAATGAGGTTTTCCATTATAAACCATCCATTTTGGGGTATATACCACTATTTTTGGAAACACCCATATAGGTGGGATCTAAAGGTCCAGGCTGGCGATTGGCCTCCTGGAAGTTCTGGCGGCTGGGCGGCTGCATCCAAAATTATGCCGCATCCAACGTCGGCCAACAGGGTCCTGATATGTGCGGAAAATTTGCTGCACATCACCCTGAAGCACGGTGGCGACCATGCAACTAGATTCATACATGTTTGTTGCATTTAAGTCTATGTGTGATAGGCCCCTTGGAATCCCTTGGAAACAACTTAGTTAACCAGTACCCTCGAAACAAACAGTTTGCCCCAGAAAATAGGCCTTCCCAAGAGGAAAGTAACTCTTCCAACCATCGGTTTTCATGGTTATTTTCTAGATTCAGGGAGGGTGGATTGCACAGAAACGGGGATTATCATTCAGCTTTCGACCACTGTTTGAATCTTTGTTGTGCCTGGGCTCTGCCGTGTAGAAACCCGTGTTTAAACCCGCTTTCTTTTTGATGTGGTTTTTGAGTCAGTCACAGGAAGGTGCGGGGAAATACATGAACCTCGTATAAATTCAGAGGTTTATGGGATTCTGTGCATGTTACTTAGGACCTTATAGTTCAAATGGTTCATTTCAGCCACCTCCCAGGGTAGAAAGTGAAACTTCCTGATGCCCAGTCTTAAGGGGTTTGACCAACACGACTCAAGGGTCATTGAATAAACATGGGAGAGAAGCCGATGTCAATTTTCCAGACATCCATTCAAAGTGCATCCATTTATTCTTCAGCGGAAAATGTATCCTGATTCTTCCATGGTCCAATGGTTCAACTGTTCAAGTATTCCATACATGGAGCATATCATATGGGTTCCTTATGGAACATGTTTTTTTAAAACACCAACGAAAGATTCTCCTGTGACTGGCGACGACTCCAAGTCAGGGCCCCTCCAACAATCCTGATGGGAAACTCATTCAGGATGTGGAGGCTCCCAAGATGGGGATAGAATCTGAAAAAAAGAAAGCCCATCATCATCATCATCATCATCATCATCATCATCATCATCATCATCATCACCTTTACCATCACCATCACCATCATAAGAATCACCTTCACCACCGTCATCATCCTCTTCGTCTCATCATCAATCAGAATCGATCAAGATAAAATCAACTATGACTATGATCGATTATGATCAACTGTAAGTTGATTGGAACATCTTGTTGTGGCAAGATCTGATGGGCCCCATGGGTCTTCGCGCATTGGACATGAATGCCACTCCTTCCTCAAAATGGGAGAGTGGCGCGGATGGTTGGGTCGTGAGTTTGGGGGGCCGCAATAAGAAAAATCCCAAAAACGTTGAAGATCATACATGTTCATACCATCACAGTGGAAGTCAATTCCTTTACCCTCCCTACTTACCTGAAAGGAAAAGCAGTTTTGTTCTGATTAATGAACCTTCCTGAAAGGAAAGAAGTGTCTTTCAAACTTTTTTTGCTGTTAGTTTGAGAGGACGTATTTCAACATGTAATTTCAAAGCCAAAATCAACCCATAGTGCTTAGATCATAAGGTTTTTATGAGCATGTTTCGGATGCTTGAAAGGACCAGGAAATTGGGTAACCGGTTGGGGGTTACCGATGTTACCGGGGTACAGGTCCAATTTGCCAATTCCAAACTCCGACACCTCCCTTCGAATCGTCGACGGCTTGTCGACTGCTGTGTTTCATGATGCCTGAGTCGGAGCGACTAAGAAAGGTCCAAAGATGATGTGCGCTTTTTGGGGGGAAGTTTGGAGAATCTCTGTGAAATATTCACAAGACCTGGGTTTTAGGAATTTTCTAAAAACGAGGGTTGCATGTGAATTCTGTCATGGCAACAAATGGGTGTTTTTTTTTGTTTTTTGCCCAAGGAAAGGCAAGGCCAAGGGAAAGGGAAAGAGTCCGGGCGCCACAACTTTTTGTCGGTCAGAAAAATGTGTGAAACGCGGGGGTAGCAGTTGCAGTTGTTTTACAAAACTGGTTGGTGGTTTCAAACATTTTTATTTTCACCCCTACTTGGGGAAATGTTCCCAATTTGACTAATATTTTTCAATTGGGTTGAAACCACCAACTAGTTGCAGTTTGTTTTACAACATGTGGATGTGGTGATGTTGTTTTTTTATGTTTTTTTGGGAAACGTTGATGTGATGTTCTTGTTTTTTGAATGAGGGGGTTGTGTATAAATACGTCATGGTTTTATACTATCCAGCTGTTTTTTGCAGTTTACCTGTTTTAGTTTCGGGTACATAGTTTAGTGTTGGCAGGGTTTGTTTTAACTTGCAAGTGGTATGTTACATCTCCTTAGCCATTTTTCATGGGGTTGTTCATAGTCGTTTCCAGTTTCCATTCAACACATCTGAACAATGAAAAAACATCGGCTGTTTAGGGTATATAGGGGATGAAATGCTACTCGTGTTATTTAGGGATTTTTTAAATAAACCATTATATATAAGGATCCCTATCAAACAAGCAGGATTCAATGGAAAGTATCCAGGTTTTTCTTCATCGCTCACCGGGGAATGCCCGACTCTCCAATTAGCTGTGGGGGTGTTTTCCTTCCACAGGAAGGGGGGGGGGGGTAACTGGGAAGCCGCTTGGGTTTGTTAGGAAACCTTAGGGAATCATTAGAAAACTCATAGGGAAGATGAGGGTCCCCATTCACTTGGATACCTCCCCTCCATCAAGAAGTGTCTTTTTAAATGTTTTTTGCGCACTTTGAAAGAAAGTGTTACAAATGGCTCACTGAGCACAAGTTTTTCCCCCCATAAAAATCATACCAAGTTGATTCTAATTCTATTTTATCATTTTAGACTCCTTCAACTGGAGGAAGGTGGTTTTTTCGATCCTTTCAGTGAGATCTTGTCGTAAGCCATGGGAGTAAGGGCAAACAACTTAACCACCTTGGTCCACCTCGCCATTAATGATGTTTTTTTTGGAGCCGGAAAGCTGCTAACATCTTCATGATCCAGTGGCTAGTGTTTAGTTAGAGGCAGAACATTGATTTTGATGCATTCGGATACACAAATATTTAGATATATGGACTACCCATTTAAGAAGATCTTACTTTGTTCATGTTCATCGCAGGACATATGACCCTAGAGCTTATCAAGTGGGCTACTTACTTCAATGTTTCAATTATTGAAAGGACTTCGGACAGAACGAGAAGTTCAGCAGTCGAACATTGTAAGATCTTGATTACTTGTTTCAGATATACTGGGTGGTGGTTTCAAATATCTTTTGTTTTCATCCCTATTTGGGGAAGATTCCCAATTTGACTAATATTTTTCAAAGGGGTTGAACCCACCAACAGTATATCATCAGCCTAAGAGTTTCCGGGTGCTTTTTGTTTTTTGGGTTTGGTGAATATTCCCGGGGGATCGCTTTTTGGAAAGTTTGACGGGTGATGTTTTTGCTAACGGATTGGACACAATACGTGTTCGATGCTACACCAGTGGTGTGTCGTTCTTCGAAGTTGCACGTGGCTGCTGCATGCTACGCCACTCATGGGGTGGGTGGGGAAAACAATCCGCCGGGATGGTTGTTGTTGTTGGCTTTTTTGCAGAGCCCAGACGGTTTTGTAGAGAACCTCTTTTGGGCAAAGTTCTTGCGGAAAAAAAGGTGGAAAGGACACTTTGGGTGTGCCTGAGAAACAAAATCCAGACATGATTTGGAACTGAAGGCCCATGCGCCCATGCCACAATACTAAGATTTTATTGAAACCTCAGCAGTCATATACAAACATAATATGTGTGATTTTTGGCGCTGACCGCTCTCCAGAAAACTTGAGGCAAGTACGATGATTACGAGGAGGAGGAGTACTTGCCAAAGGGAAAGGGCAAGGGTAAAGCCATGAAAGGTGCGCCGCCACCTTGGCCAGCTATGTCTTGGGTGGGAAACATGGCTGGAACATGCTGGAACATGGAGAATGTCGTTGTTGGTTTCTTTGTGTGGCAGTAGTTTCCCCATCATCGGTCCTGTGTTTCCTTTGTTTTCTCAGAAGCTCAGGGGTTCAAGCAATGCGTGAACTATATTTTTGAGAAGCCCAAAAAGCTGTAAGTTTGAATTTAAGTTGTTGATTTTTCCGTTTGAAAAGTTTCAAAAGTCAAGGTGTTCCAATAACCTTCTTGATGGTTTCTGCCAATGTTTTTTAAATTGCTGCATGTTGGAAATCTCAAGGAAATCTTCCCTGAAAATCTTCGGTTTGCCGTTCACAGGCAAAGGCAAAGGAAAGGCCAAGGGCAAAGGAAAAGCCATGGACGAAGATGATTACGAGCCGACTCTCAGCTCAGATAGCTCACAAGAAATTGCGAGCTGCCCATCTTGGAGGATCACCCCAGGACTTGTAAGTGGTTAATAACCATGGTTAATAAGTCCCCTAACTAAGGATGTTCCCCTTCCAAATATCCATTTATGGCTTATAAATAGGGGTGATCCTAACCTCTTACTAACTGGGATGATCCTCCAAGCAACCCTTTTAAGAAATACTTGGATGTCCCGGGACGGACCGAAGGACCGATGGATCAATGGGTTGTTTCACCTACCTACAAACGGGGTTTTTGTTGGGGTTAGAATCCACTGATCCAAACCTTTGAATCCCAACTTCGAACGGGACATGCAAGTAGCCGACCTTCATAACCACAGCCTTGGGGGATAGTGCTGGCGAATGGGTGGGTATTGTGAAGGGTGGGCATAGGATCTTGATGGAAATACAACGTTTAAGAAGGTAAAGGGACAATGGTGTAGCCAATTCACCTATAATGTAAGCTTGAACTCTAAGTTGGCAGTCCTTGACCTTTTCTTTTAATCCCCAACTGTTTTGGTGTTTTATTTGAAGGCCTTAAATTCAAGCAAACAAACCAACCAACGTTCCATCAATCAAAAACATGAGGCCGAAAGGAAAAGGAAAGAAAGGAAAGGCAAAAGGCAAGGGCAAGAAGGGAAAGGCCCGCGGGTGGTTTATGGCTGATCAACCGGGCCCCTCCCCCTAACGTACCCCAGAAATGATGGCCTTATGATCAATGCTTATGAAAACCCGTTGCTTTCCCTTAATAAGGCCTTTTTAAGGGCGAAAAGTTTTCATCTCCTTTCTTTGGTGTCGTTTGGATCTACCCCCCACCCAGGATGTCAGTCATAAATGAAAGTTCAGAGTGATGACTGTTGCTGGGTGGGGGTTAAATGCCAGGTGTTGTTGTCTTTGTTGGCTCTGGCAATTCGGGTGAGTCATGGTGAAACTGCTCAGATCGTTCTGAAGCAATGATTCTGAAATGGGACATGTGAGAACCCTGGGAAGTGAAGAAACCATCACAACTAATTTCATGGAGGGAGATACTGATAATATACTGATAATTGTTTTTTTTTCTATATATATATATATATATACAGTATATATATATATATCTACTTGAAAACCATTAAAAAACATATGAAAATTTATTTTTTTGTACATGCAACAAAAATCAACCCCTATTATGAATNATATATATATACAGTATATATATATATATCTACTTGAAAACCATTAAAAAACATATGAAAATTTATTTTTTTGTACATGCAACAAAAATCAACCCCTATTATGAATTCACGGTGCCGAAAACCTCCATCCACTACTGGAGGCCGAGCCTGAGATGCCTAAGAAGGGAAAAGGGAAAGGAAAGGAGGAGGGCAAAGGCCATGCCTCGACCAACGGGATTTCCCCCCCGAACTCTCCGTTTCCAACGGAGAGTGTAGTTTTGGGGGAGGAGTTTTTGACATCTTAGGGGAGTGGAACGGTGTGACTGGGCTAAGTCTGGGGGCAAGCTATACCTATACCTATATAGGTGGTGGCAATTCAAAAGATCTTTGTTCATTTTCACACCCGAAAATTGGGGGAAGATGAACCCATTTTGATGAATCTTTTTTTCAGATGGGTTGGTTCAACCAGCTTGCCCTAGCTATACATCTAGGGCAAGTTGTAGTGACCGAAAAATGTGGGTTCTTAAAGAACAATCTTTCTAGGATGTCCTGGGAAGGTCCTGACCCTTTGGGATTCCAATATGCGTCCGGAGGTCCTTTGGAAGGACATACCAACGGGCAAACCCGGTAAACCCCAAGGTGTCGGCCGTTTGGTGGGGAGTCGTGGAACCCACGTTGGGGTGGAACCTACGTACCAGGCAAAGGTGGAAAAGGAGGAAAAGGAGGAAAGGGTAAGGGAGGCAAAGGAAAAGGAAAGGGCAAGGGAAAAGGCAAACGTACCTCGGCTGGACGAATCATGGGACAACAAATTGGACAAACATGAGGTGAGTTCTTTGTTGCTCATTTTCCATCGAAAAGGTGCTTGGGATTGGTGTTTTTGTTCTTGTTGCTTGGCGTTTGATTCTTTCACACGGAGTTTATAGATAAAAGACGGAAGATTTTTTGGTATTATTTTTGGTTTTTGAAAAGGAATTCAAGTTCACTTTCATACATTTTTGTTTCGGTGGCCCCCTTTATGAGATGGGTTATAAGTATAAGTATAGGTTACAACAACTATATAAACCCATTGATGCGTTCACCATTTGTTTACTACGTATCCTAACTTATTGACATCGGGGCAAACTCCAAAAACTTATCCAGGCCAACTTTCGGGACCAGTGGACCAGTTTCAGCACCCTGGTTTTTGTCCAGATTTCAACCATAGAATAGGTGTGGGAACCACCAGTCGTCGACTTAATAGGTATATAATAATTTCGGTGTCGACAGGATTTGTGAAAAAAAACATCCCAAATTGGAAACACTATTTTTGTTGAAAGTCGGCTTGATTTGCTTCCAGGGTTTTTTATAGGTCTTTTATGGTCTTTTCTGTTTTTCCCTTCACAAACATGGGAATGGACTGCCATCTCAACGTTGGGTTGCCATCCTGTGTTTTTTCATGGCCGTTGTCCATCCACATTGGGTGAAAAACGCCATAGTCTTGCCAAATCAACCTGGAGTGAGGTTGAAATTGAGCCCACCCAATTCAAATACGACCACAGATGGTTTGGTAGCAGACATGAGTTTCTTGGCATCAGACTGTTTGATGATATTGGGTCGATGGTCTGTTGGAAAGCTGGCGGGTGAAATCTGTTGTTAACAACAACTTCAGGGTCACGGGAGGATTCGATTTGTTGGGGGGGCAGTGGGGTGAATATATTGAAAATACATATTTACATCATTTTATTCAGAATCAATTTATATATATATATATATGTATATATTCAATTCATATTTTGTTTATAGATCATACCACTCAGTCATACAACTCGAAACTCACGGCACTCACGGCACTCCCGTTTTTTCACAACTTGGTGGGGTTCGTTGATCGCCAGCGTTCCCGGCTTCCAAGCGCCAAGAATCACTATAGCAGTCATTCCTGGGGATTGTTACCCATAGAATCCATGGGACTGGTATATTTACCCTACATCTAGTTGAGTTTTATGGTGAATGTAGGTAAATATGTCATACATGGATCGTTATGAGTTAGGAGCCATTGGCTTTTAAGTATTGCACTTGTATCAGGTGAGTAACTGGTATGCACTGCCAGTTCTGATGATTCAAAAACCATTTACAAAATGATGCCCCCACTTGCAAAAGTATAAATTGCGCGTTTTTTTTTGAGCCTTGCGGTAGCCAATCCATGAGCTGTAAGTTGTTGGTTCAGGCAAAAACTGCCCAAACCCTATGATTTTTCAAGCAACTCATTTCCTGTGATATTTCTTTCAGGCACACTGCTCTTTTTGATTCAAACCACAAGGCACCACCCAATACAGTTCGGAAGGTGCACAGCCATGTCATATGAAGAGAACTGTAGCTGAACGGCAGAAAAAATTGCTTCAAATTCATGAGCAACAAACAAACTTCGTGGCAAACACGGCAAGACCTTATCAATGAATCAGCTGTTGACCAATCTCCAGCCTCAAAAAAAAAACAATTTCAGCCATTACACTTTGGAAGTCTAACAGTTCGTCCCTGAAAATGTACCTTTTGACCCCAAAAGGAAGCCGGATCGTTTTCCAGCCATCCATTTTCAGTGGCGAGCTGTTTGTTAGACGACTCGGGGGTGTTATTAACGACTTCAACCACTTCGGAGGGAGCGTTGAAGGTTGGTGCTGTGTCTCGATTTTTTTTTCCCAACAAGTGAGTCGTGACCAATTGCTAGGTAAGCAGGACACCCGAAGATTTCCCATTCTACATCTATGTAGTTTCCGGATTGAATTTGGACGCACATTTCCTTATAAGGTCCACATGTTGGGGAATATTTTACCAGTCATTTTCCACATCCTTGGGTACTCCACCGAAATTTGACGGCTGGAAGCTGAAAATGATGGTTTCCAAAAGGAATCTCCAAACTTCCAGGGACTTCGAACTTCAGATTTCCATGTTAAAATTTCAGGATTGGTAATTTGGAAATGGAAATGGCGGACTCCACTCCTGGCCCTTTATTTGGAAACGACGAATTCATCTGGGTGTTTCCAAAAAATAGTGGTACCCCCAAATCATCCATTTTAATAAGGTTTTCCATTATTTTCACCATCCATTTTGGGGTACCTTTATTCTTGGAAACACCCTCATGGAGATTCCTAAGGAGTCAATGGCCATTGATTCCAGGGCTTCACACCGTTGTGATGTACCGATCATTGAGACTCGGTACTCGGTGCGTTTTCGCGGCACCAAGAGGTTTCCCTTGGGTTTGGGGTCGGCGTGAGTTTCCCCGCTACAAATGCTTGGAACCGCTGGAGGTTTTGGAAGTATATACCCTTTGGTAAACTAACATGGCAATGGAAAATACGGAAAATGGACCTGTTGAAGATGTATTCCCTATTCAAAATGGGGATTTTCTATTGCCATTGTTAGTTTACGGGAGGGTAGTTCCAAAACTTAAAACTAAGGAATAGCGAATTTGAAGTCAAGAAATATCATTAGCATTGATGTCCAGTAGAGGGTTGGGGATCAGAACAAGAGATTGGTAAGATTGGACTTGTTCAAAGTGATGGGTTTTACATGGCGTTCATTTTTCCACTATGGGATTCAACATTATTTGGTATATAACTAGATTTTAGATGATTTTCGCTTCCTCCGGATGAATAACCCAGTGATCCTGGCCAAGACAATTTCCAAGGAAATCTGACAATGATGTGCAACAAGTTGTTGATTTGGGGAGGAAAAACTTTGCCTTTTACCCCGTTAAACTCACAGTCTTCAATACTTTTTTCTTTTTTTTGGTAAAGACTCGATGATGGAAATGTGTCTTGGTTGTTCTTCTTCTTGTCGTTGCTGCAGCACCCAGCTCTATGTGGTTTCAATATGTTTCAACCAACTGAGGAGCATCATCCCACTACTTGGGAGCATCATCCCACTACTTGGGAGCATCATCCCACTTGGGGTAAGTTAGTTAGCAACTATGGTGATCATAAGTCTCCTAGCTGGGGTTGTTCCCCTTCAAAATGGCCTAAATGGCATATAATTGGAGGCTATTAATTACTTGGAGAACTACTTACTAACTGGGATGGCGTTCCAAGTGCGCCCTGGAATTTCTTTCATAGATACTGAAGATATCTGAAAATCACCGGTAGGAAAAAGGTATTTCCATTCAAGCATTGCTAATTTTCATGTATCTATACTAAGTTTCGCGGTGTAGATTTTGGCATGGTCCTCCCGCCCAATAACAGTGGAAAGTAAAGCAGAAGACTTAGGATTTTTTGCAAACCACCCCTGAAAATCAACATGTTATATAAAAATCACCCAAGTGAAAAAGGACAAAGGACAAAAACATCTTCCAAAGCTCCAATGTTTGCCTTCCAGCCATTAGTTTTCCAGGTGGTCGTTTTCAAATATCTTTTATGTTCACCCCGAAAATTGGGGAAGATTTCCAATTTGCGAATAGTTTTGAGATGGGTTGAAACCACCAACCAGTTTTCCAGGGTGTACTTGGGATTATTGAACATAGTAAAAGTTATGGGTTTTGGAGACCCCTCAGGACATACCGAGCTAAGGATCTTTCTGCCATGAGCTCTCAACCCTGCAGTCAAGCAGTCAAGTGGCAACTTGGAAAACGACCAGAAATTGATGGAAGAAATCCCAGACAACCACCTGGGATGTATAAAACCCTATAAATCATGGGGATATTTACCATATCAACTGGTTAGCCGGATTTCTGAACCATCAGCAGTTTCATTGCTCAACTATCTGAGGTCCCGGAATCTTTCCGAACAAAAAGTCTGACTTGGAAATGTAAGGTTTGAGTGTACCGTGGAAATGGTACACCTTTTTTTTGCGCAGTTGGGAAATATGTTGTCAAAACACGGTGAGTTACTTGCAAAGAAATTGCTAGGATATCTATAGATGATTATAGATGGGGACTTGAAAACCTGTAGATGGGCCCCTGAAAACGTGTAGATGGGCCCCTGAAAACCTGTTGGATAGATGCAAATTCCTGTTATTGAGAAAAACCACTCTTGGTTCCTTGCGAATACTGGACTAGTACCCTGCTGAATAGGAAGTATTCCTGTCATAATATATACCAACATTTGGGATGGTTTCTGTGGCTGAGTGCACCCAGATAGATGAAATAAATCTATTGCGCCAGGTTTCGCTAGGCCCGGACAGGGCTAAAAAATGTGGCTCTTCATCCATCCATCCAACAGAAATCACTTCACCCTTGTTGAGTTCTATAATAAATAGGGGGTGAAATACTACCCCCCCGTGATATAATGATTTTAACTTAGGCACACTAAGGATCCCTATAAACCAAGCTTCCTATTTTTATGGGAAACATGTCCACGGGGGCCGCCTCCGGGTCGAGTGTACATGAAAAGCTGGGGGAGACTGACTTCAAGTACGGCCAAACGAATTGGCTTATGTGAATTATTTTGCCAGGTCCTTACACACACACATGTAGAACGCTCAACATTCAATTTCAAGACTATAATCAAATGCTCGGAGTAAACAACCAGGATTTCGTTGCAATTGGAAAGCAGCACGCTAGCGCTGAGGGGCCTTTGAAGGGTAGATACGGAGTTGTTATATGTTGCTGTTACATGTTATTACATGATTATTGATTATTAATATCTAGTTCCAAGTTGCATATACTGTACATCATACATGATGTTTAAAGTTTAATTAGAAATTAAGTACCTGGTTATTTTATCAATCTATCAACCTCTTTTTGCTCCAGCTCTTGCATTGTGAAGCAACCCTATTTTGAAGCCACAGATTGTCATTTTCAAGGTCAGTCTTCATGTTTCATTTCTCTTGACACCCCTCCTAAGTTCAAGCAACACTGATCCCAAAACTCGCTCCAAAAAATCAAGCCTTTTTTTAAACATCTAATACTACCCATGGATCCAGCAATTTTCTTTGCATGGTTCAGACTGCGGAAAGGCACCCAACAAAAACTCAACCGGAAACGAGAAACGAATCGTTTGTTGGCCGAAAAACCACACCTAAAAAAGATGCAGACAAACAAAAGGCTTCGGCTTCTCCGTGACATTGGGGCCTCTCAAAAGAATTTCCCGAAACTTTCGAAGAATCGTCACAACCCCACAGCGGGCGCCGCGCCATGGAAGACGACTTGGGTTTGGACAACAACCTGGAGGTATTTGCGGGGATGATCAAGGGGAAGACCTATGTCCCGGAACGATGTATGTTTATAGGTTGTTGTGAATTAGCGTAGGTGGTTGTGTTGAGAACACATGTAAATGGAAGTAAATGGTACAATCAACTGCTTTTGAACACTTTCAAAAAGGGTTCTTGTGTGATCACGTGTGCTTGGATGTGTTGAGAAGGTGATTTGTTTTATCAGTGTTGTCCGTGCTACTATGATAAATCATCACTAAATCACCATTTGGAACATAATTTTGAATTTTGGCTGGACTTTGTCATGTTTCACACAATTCCAGAATCAAATATTCATATTCATTGCTTATCATTTTTCTAGGCCTTTCGAAACAATGAAAAAACATAGCACATAATTCTATATAGTATACATATAGGTATAACTGTCATGCTCTTTCGGTCCGGCTTCCCAGTACCTGAACCCTTTTTAAAAAGAGTCCGTTTCTTCCCGGGGAGTTCGGTTGCCATGGGCTTCGACTCACCCTTTCAATCGGCACCAGGATATATTGCATCTCTGCGAGCAGCAGCATGAGGTCTTGACGCTGGCGTTACGGCGCTGTTGTGCACAGCAACGACAAGTGAGCCAGGCCGGTGGTTGGGTGGTTGGCTGCTGGTGGCTGGTGGCCAACAAAACGGCGGCTTATGTTTCTCAAAATCCTTTAAAAGAAAAAGAGGGAGATGACCCAATCTGAATAATTATGATTAATTAATATTGATTATGGTCATTTTGAATTGAGTGGCGTATCCACAAGCCAGTGACATAGTGGTATGGTTGAGGGGGATGGTAAGAAAGATATGGATATGTACAAATATTACTCACCATCCAGCGGTACAGAGGCATGAGTACACGCTTCAGCTCCTCAAACTGCGTGGTTCACCACGGGTAGAACTGAAGTAACACCTACGGCAAATGACCAACCCTTTTTACCTTCCCCAAGCTACTTTCCCTCCATTCTAGTTACTTGGCTTCCCCCCCAAAATGCTGGTTTTGGCGCCGTGGACCCAGGGCAGTACATCATCATCTGTCTCCGGCATTACCGGTCTTCAGGCGCGGGGTCGTGGAAAGGTCGTGGAAGGAGGATGGCAGTGGAAAGGGAAGGGCCAGCCTGGGAGGGGGGGCCTGCACCCCCAAGCAATACATCAATATCCCTGATCTTCTGGAGGAATTGGTGCAATTCGTGCAATTCCAAAATTGTGACATGCAACTTGGTCATCCGGTCATCCCCCCCCCCAAAAAAAAACTATCCCGAACCCAGATATTTCATGCAAGTGATGTGCAAATATATGTATTTGCTCATATGCCTTTGGGGATTGCGTTCAAGAATGGCTACACAGTTTGAAGAAAATTATATGTCAATGTTGGAGAGTTTTTGGCATGTACTCCAGCATTTTGAACCCTTCCAACTGGTCTACTTTCCTTTAAAAACTAACTGGTCAACTAACTGTCCGCCCCCGAAAAGAGGCCTTCCCAAAAGTAAAACACTCTTTAAACTATCATTTTTCAAAGGCTAGTTGTAGGGAGTGTAGCTTGTGCTTTCACTGAGTTTTTCTAGTTTCAGACCCCATTTGCTTGCTTAGCTGCCAATTGGCATGGGTGTCTATCTTTACCTTGTGTTACCCAACCAAATCAGCACCGAAGATGGGCACATCTTGTAGGCTTGTCAATGTGCAAGATTGGATTTTGTCTTCAAAATCCTGGACCTTCAAAAACTAGCTAGGTGGTGGTTTCAAGCATTTTTTATTTTCACCCCTAATTGAGGAAGATTCCCAATCTGACTAATATTTTTCAAGTGGGTTGAAACCACCAACCAGCTAGCTGATGATGGGTGCAGGGTGCGTTTTGGAAACAGAGGGAGTTGATCTAAACTCCCTTCATAAATAGCGAGGCATTTGGCATTAATGAAACCCGGAGATTTTGATTTTGAGCTGGGGAACCAGTGGTTCCAAACAACAAAACCATCATGGTTGCCAACCTCCCTAAGTGATTTTAGTTTTTTATTTTGGAGGGTTTGAAGTCATATTTTTTTTGGGGGGGTGGTTATGTCACATACGTGTGTCACCATACCTGATTCTTTCCAATCTTTTGAACAAAGCCCATGAAGTGGGGATCTTTCTCAGAAATACCAACCAGGACTTCCAATGGGACGCGTTTTTCTCTGCTACACATTGCACATAAGGATGATGATTATCCCATTATTTATAAGATTTTAACCATCCCAGGTGGTTAGCTGGATTTTGTCCATCAGCAGTATCATTGGTGATGCCAGACGCATGCTAAGCCCCCATCGGCAAAACGCCCAGTTGTCGGCTGACCTGCGGACCAAGAAGCCGGAGATCATGTGTGTCACTTGAATGTCGAGAAGTCCATTTTTTGCAAAACATCCCTTTGGAACAAGTTTAGGCTAGGTGGTTGTTTCAACGAAAAACCTTTACCAACACACTGTAAAGGGAGTCCTTTCATGGTTGGCTAAGGGGACTGCCTGGGGTGTGCCTTAGGGGTGTGTTGTAACTTCCTTGGAGTTTCGAAGATGCTTTCAAATTTACTCTTAACATTTTTCCAGCTATCTCCCAACTTTTTGACTTGCTCATCTTTTTGAGAAATGAGTGGCAACAAAAACAAAAAAAACACCGACTATAGTACATCATCCCTAAGGATCCAACCACCTTTTCAGATGATGATTGGGGTGTATAATCACCTCCTCAGTAAGGTATTTGGGTTCCATGAAACCATTCTCAGAAGGTGATTGGATTCGTGGATCCGTAGGGCATGGAAGATTTGTTTCACATGATCCCCTTTCACTCATCCATCGGCGTGCAACGTTGCACTTTCGCACGGGTCCCTTCTGTTCGTTGGGACAAAAAAAAACGGTAGTTCCAGTAGCTCAGTGAAAAACATTGGAGTAGTTCCGGTAGGGTATACGGTATGCTTCCCAAGGATTTACGTATGATTTACAGATGTTTTTCGTAAAACCTTGGAACATCCAACTAACTTATGAGTCGTTGACGACTCAAAGACTAGGAGTGTCTTGATTAACGCCACGAAAAGAATGGAGGGAGATGATCCAGATGAATATTTTAGATGGCTGAACTACCACGGTTCATTGCTTTGCCGCAGCTAAGTTCCGACTGTGGTTATTGCTGGATCATCCCTTTGCATTCACTTAGTGGTTATAACGAGTATCTTTTCTTAAGGTGAGCAGTGATCAAAACCCCGGTTCAAATGAGCCATGAAAAAAAGGATCCCTATTAACTAACCAGTATTTCATGGAATGTCACGTACGAGTTTTGATTACTGCTCAGGTGATTTTGGGTGCTATGCCAAGTTTCCCCCAAAAGAACATGCTTAGGAATTTGGAGGGAGATGTTCACCTTCCCTAAGAAACAAACGCCCCAGCTGCTGTTTAGGTGATCTTGATGATGGGGTGGGAAGCAATTAAAGAATTGGGAGGGGGGAGCGACCACCCATCTCCATTGTGAGTTGGTGGTTTAGCTAGTACATAGGTGGTGGTTGAACAGATTTTTGTCTTTTTTAGCATGTTTCAACCCTTCTTTGGGAAATTATCCTATTTGACTCGTATTGTCAAATGGTTTGAAACCACCAACTAGGTACTACGTAGAATATATTTAGTTAGCGGGTAATAAGAAGCAAAGATATTGCATGATGGGTATGAGATATAGTTTCATCGAAAGATTTCGAAAACATATTGAAGATCATGCAACACTAGTCGACACTTCGTTTGGGTCACTGGATTCACGCAACCTCATGAGGTTGTTGAAGGTTTTATTTCGAATGAGTGATTCATGAAATATCGATATATATAGGAAGGTTCGTGAATCATTGCAAGTGGTGCTTTTCAACATGTTTTGATTGTTTGAATATGTTTGAAGGTCTTTTTGCACAAACTTCATGGCGTCTTCAACAATGAAGGCCGTCGCAGGGTTTGTAAACCTACGTGAGTATAGGCAAGTTGAACGGCGATTGATTTACCATACCATTCACCAAACTTGTTTTGAAGCTGGCCAGGTGCTGAGTTCCCTCCCTCGGCAAAAGAAACTAATAAATCACATGTCCCAGGTCCCTTCTCGAATTCAAAACTCTCAAAACTGAGAGGAGAAAAAACACAACAACTGACTGCAACATGGGCCCCTACGATCGCTATAACTGGAATTATCCTGCCGCTAGAAATGGCCTAAGATAAGTAGATACCTGGTATACTTTCCCATAAGTATGGGCACCCCGTAATACATGCCCTTAAAAATTGGTAACTTAGGGGTTATTTCACCCCTTATTGGTGGACATATGGTAACCCATCTTGAACCGATCTGCCCAGATAGAAGAGGAGCTTCCTCCAGCTGTAGATTTCGAGGTGGCAAGTGGTGATCGTTGTTGTCCCCAAGACCTGCGGTCGTGGGACCCCTTCCTTAAATGGCTTATAAATGGGATTTTCAAACCACTTACTAACTGGAATGATCCTCCAAACATTGTTGATTCATAGGAGCTGGTCTCAATGTTTACCTTTAAAAGAGATCACTGTACGAAATGTTGGACCATTTTCAACAATTGTTGATTCCAAAAAACCCCATGCAATGGGCAAATGGGTGGAGATACAAACATGTTGAACACAAAAAACATGACGGCTGAGCATGTTTAGTCTCAATAGCTGACTCCACCCAACCAATTGCGATTTGGGATACCACCAAAACAATACTTTATGAGTTCAGTCAAGATGAAATATGGACATACACTCCAGTATGGTAACATATAGACAATGCACTATTTTGATGGCATTTCTTTACTTACTAGCAAACAATGGAGATGTTTCATTGGGTTTCCGAGAGTGTTTTATTTGCTGAATGGCTGAACAAACACAACAAGAATAAACTGGTTCATTTTTTTTCATAGGGATCATGTATAGTCTTGCATACTAAAACAGCAGTATATAAATGCCCAAAAAGGTGCATCGTCCATTATACCCAAACAGCCCCGTGTACATTTGGTGTTTTTTTAATGTAAGTCACTAAAAGGGCTCAACCTTTAGTCGCGGGGACCTAAGTTTTGCCTAGTTTTGATGGGATAACTTAAATGGTCCCCATGTAATAATGCTCGAAAACTTGGATGTCCCGTTGGAAGTTGGATGTAAAAGGTGAGGATCAGTGGGTTTTAATCAAAACATATCCCATTCATCAGTAGGTTGTGGCCCATTTGCAAACCAATTCCAACCTTCCAAACGGATCTTTTTGCAGAGATTTTCGAGATTTCCGGGTCAGGTGGCCAAGAGTGAAGATTTTTTTCGTCTTGCCCAGAAGAATGGAAAAAAAAAGGGCACAAATCCTTCGGAAACAAACCAACACTCCCGACCTTTTTTGGGGGGTGATGTTTTAACCGTAAACCCCACACCAGTGGAAAAACAGTTTTCATGTGAAGGTTTTTGTATTTTTGGACCCTTCAAAAAACTAATAAATAGATTATGTTTCTCCACCTGTTACAGGGTGGGGACCAGGTGAAGACCCCAATCTCCCACAACAAGGTCCTTTTCGACACCGCAAACAGCCCAGGAGGGGACCGCGTAAATCTCTGATGGGCAAAAAACATCAAAAAACATGAAGAGTATACCCCCTGGAAGCTTAACATAGCCCCTGAAAAATTACCATCCCACAAGGAAAGTAGTCTTCTGACTATCATTTTTCAGGGGCTATGTTAAACTTCAGGGGTGTAGTAATTAGTGCAATGTAGCAGTGGATAGCGGATAACAGTTGCAGTTCCTTTATTTTATCCTGGAAGTGGTGAAGTTGAATAGTGGTATATATTTACATATGTTTCTAGAAGATGCGGGTGTACTTTTCCAAGTCCTCAGTTTGAGAAACTCTAAACATGGATGGTCGCCTGGATGGTGATTAATAGTTTACCAACAAAAATGCAACAGCTGAATTGCTTTCAAGGGAATTGCTATCTATCAAAAGCTCAGCGTTTTCTTTTCCGCGTGGGTTGGGGCTGGCATAGACATGAGACAACATGTGATGGGAATCATAGGTTGCCCTCTCACCATGGCCTTATTTTGTGAGGGTGTGAGGTATTGCGATGTGTGCCCTTAGATTTATTTAATATTCTTACTTCTAGAAACATATATAGTGACATTATCCAGTTTTCAAGCTACCATTCCTACTCCCTGCAGGGCTCTCAGGTTTGTATGACATGTTATCATTGAAGGTGCGAAGCATTGACGCATGCATCAAACAAGCAAAGCAAATCCATCAAAAAGTGCAACACCAATACCCTTCGAG
Organism: Breviolum minutum Mf 1.05b.01; assembly: GCA_000507305.1. Taxonomy (NCBI): domain Eukaryota; class Dinophyceae; order Suessiales; family Symbiodiniaceae; genus Breviolum; species Breviolum minutum. The sequence continues at coordinate 93,155 of DF240414.1, forward strand.
GCTTTGCTTTGACCCCTTGTGTTTTGTCTTGTGGCCTTGTTGTGTTCAACTTGAAATCAAAAGCTCTTCCGGGAGTGTGACCCATCCCCACATACGGGATGTTGTTGCAAGTCACTAGAAACCAAGGGTTACTGTTATTGCAAAGTTTGCTGCCAGCATTGTTCCCCCCCAAAGCAAACCAGATGGTGACTTGGTTCCGGTTCCGTGATGAACATGTGGATCCGATCACCTTCCCCCAGATGATGAGCAAGGGGTGTATATATCACCACCATCTCCGAAACGAAACGCATAGTATTTAGGTTCCATTACCATTCTAAGTTTCGGTGAGCCAGGATCCCAAAGGCAGTAGTTTCTTTCCCATAGGATCCACGTATGGTATTTGTATGGTACACGGTACATGTAGGAAAACATACCAGCCCCCATGGATCTGGGTTTTGTTGACATTTTTGGACCTGGCGGATCTATCCTGAACTCGATCTGTCCCAGAGAATTGCCCTGGAGGATCTAGAGTGTCAGGTCACTCGCAAACCTTCAGCGAATGGTCTACACCTGCAGATTCCCAGGCGCATTTTCCCCCCCATTTTTTGAATGGCTCGTCAACCTACGCGGCCCTAACGTACACCCCCAAGAAACAAGGCCTTCTTAAGGGAAGCCAATGGTTAATAAGCCCTTAACAAGGCCTTATTTCTTGGGGGCGTACTTTAGGGCGGGGTAGGTTGACGAGCCATGATTTGTGTCAATTTTTGTTTTCAAATGTGTTTTCTTTAGGCTCCTATTAGGGGTAGGGGCCCAAAAAAACTCCACTCTTAGTAGGGGTCAAATAACCCTAGGTAAATGTTTACAAGTCCGTTTGTAGGGGATATAATTCCGTTTATAACGATCGTAGGGGCCCATTTTGTAGTCAGCGGCGATGAATTTCCTGCTTTGACTAATGGGTAAAAATCATATAAAGGGATAGTCTACGGATTGAATCGTCGCCCCAAGGATAGTTTGTATACTAAGGAAGGGAATCCCCACAGGATCCACGTATCGCAAGGGCATACATTTGCCTACATGTTGTTTTACCCCCGCTGAAAACTGACATGACAATGGATAATCACCATTCTTAATCAGGAAATCAGGAAATGCGTTTTCATTCATGGTTGGTTTTCCATTGACATGTTAGTTTTCCGGCATGTATTTTTTTTTAATGGCATAGATCTCAACCCTTGGATGTAAGCCCTGGGCCTCATGGGAATGTTCTGCAATGTTTCGGAGAATTGTCACCTTTTTTTTGATTTTTTGGATGCGAAGAGATAAGGGTTGAACTATAAGAGTATTTTTTAAGGGGTTACTCCCACACAAAATCTAGAGTAATGCGCTTGAACAGGGATCCAAAAGAGGTGAGGTTTGGCTGATGTTCCTTTTCTGAGTGGTACTGTTGATGGTTCAGAAATCCGGCGTTTATCAGTTGAGGTTGGTAGTTTATCCAGTTATTTACAGGGCTGTATACATCCCAGGTGGTTAGCTGGATTTGTTTTCATCAACAGTATGTTCTGGTTGCTGGTTTTTCATTTTCTGAATTCAAACTACTTCCCCTAAGGCTACCTTTCCACCAGAAAGGAATGGTTAGACAAGGTTAAAGAAAAAAAACACCAAGCGTCCCTTGAGGAGGCATTAGGGGAAGCAGGTAGCTTTGGTGGGTACATTCAGGATTTCCATGCAGCAAAAGAAACCGAAAACAGAGCAGCAAAGAACAAGTTCCGTTTTGAGAGTTTTTCCCACTGACTCCAATATGACTGGCAAAATCTATTGAACATTGTCCAACATATATATATATATATGCACAATATGGTCCAGATATATGCTACCAAAAACATGTTGTCATAATCAGCTATTAGACACCAGTTTTACACACCTTACAAGTTCCCCCCCCCGCAAAGGCAACCCTGAACTGCAACCCTACTTTGAGGACCATCCCATTTGGTAAGTGCTTAATATGAATGGTCAGTTTTCGCTTCCATTTCTGCAGGCTTCGTCGAGTTTTTCGAAATGGCGTAAGGACACCTCCTTCAAACCGCAGAAGGTCCTACTTGGAGGATCATCCCAGTTAGTAAGTGGTTAGTAACTACCATTTATAAGCCATTTAGGCCATTTGGAAGGGGAATAACCCCAGGTATGGGGCTTACTAACCATGGTCCATGGTTATGAACTACTTACTAAATGAGATGATCCTCCAAGTATATTTGTTTGGGGCTTCCCAGCATTTGCATTTGTGTCGAGGCAAAGGCATTGAGCGGTCGTTCCACGACGGGACTCATGGGAGAATCGCAAAATCCATTGGCTGGATTGAGAGGCTGGAAGCTATACAAGGACCCGTTCATTTCCTTTGCAGGAAATCCAGTCACACCACCTGGGGGTGATAGGTATGACTGGACCTCCCCAAAAAAACATCCTAAAACACCTTCTTCAACTCAGGAGGTATGACCGGTATGGCTGCAAATTTAAGGGCAATCCATGCCGTTTGCACACAGAAACATGGGAAGGGGGGAAAGAAACTTGGAGGATGTTTATTTTTTGGTGGTGAAGTATGCAAATGAAACTTGGTTTGAAGCATGAGCATGTCACCCCCCAAAAAAAACAAAAAAATGGGAGGGGAGAAAAGAAACTTCAGGGAAAGAGTTTGTGTGTGTGAAATTTGGTTTTCTTATGTTTTCTTGAAAACAAATCCAACCCTCCCATGAGAACTAGTAACAGCCTTCCATGGATCCACGAGCTTTTCAGAAGGAAAGTTCTACCGAGTGGATTTTTGGAAAAACACATTTCAAGCAACCAAAAATCCCCCATGACGCGCATCCATGAAGACGAGCGGTTTTTGTTTACCTATATTAGAAAAGCCAAATAAAATCCAACAAGAAACCCATGGATCGGTAGATATTACCTTACGGATTCCCATGGGAATCCGTTTTTGGGAACAACGTTGGTTCGGTGATCTTTTTGGAGTGCGGCTTAGGTTGGATGATTTTTGTTGGGAAATTTCGAAGGGGAAGTGTTTGGAAAGGATCCTTGAAACCAGTTGAAACGAGATTGAAGGGAAGGACATGTAAATAGATAATAACTAGAACAATATGCGCAAGAAGCATATGGTAGATCAAAATTATCAATTTGGCAGGGTTTAGTGTATATGACATGATAGACCTACTCTTTAGAGATATTTTTTGTTGAAGACATCAGAAAGGATGAGACGTTGGTTTCAGGAGATCAAACCATGGAGCCCCAGGTGTTGCTATCCTGGTTCCAAGCGCAGGGTTACGATTCCAAAGGTTAAGAATTGCGGGGAGTTATTTCCCTAAAAAAATATATAAAAAAGAAGCTGCCTGAAAACCTCGTTGCATTAGGTGTTTTTCTGGTTTATGCTTGTGGATCACGTAAAGCATGGATTTTCTTAGGTAAGTTGCCCACACACACACACACACAAAATCCGCAAATCTCGATGAATCATTGATTCAATCCTAATTTTACCAGGAGCTTATCAAGATGCGCATTGATTATTTTGCTGGCGTGCGCCTTGATGAAGTATTTTTTTTCCACGGTTTTCGTCGTGGTGGGTTTGGTTGGTTCTTCACATATTCGTGCGACCAAGGCGATGGGTAAAGTCTGACTAGTGTCATCAAACCAAACCATCCAGATGATTTTGTTGCTACCCCGAGGATCCACATTTAGTTGATTTCTATGGTAAATGCAGGTAAATATACCATACATACATCCTATGAGATGAGATACAGTACGCTCCCCCAAAACTAGCATCTTCGCACCTGAAAATGGATGGTTGGGAAACTAGTTTCATTTTGGAAAGGCGTATGTTCACGGGGATATGTTAGTTTTCAGAGGGGTACCTTTTTTCCCAGATATCCAATGGCATCCATTAGCGAACTAAAAACAAACGTCAGGTGGTTGGATGATGCTCTCAAGATCCCAAATAAAAAACTGTTGGTAAAGTGCATGTTTTGCGCATTTTTCAGAGTCAACCAAAAAGAAGTCTCAAGATGAATGATACCCTCCCTGAAACTAACATAGCACCTAAAAATGGTGGTTGGAAGACTACTTTCCTATTGGGATGGTATCTTTTCAGGGGCTATGTTAAACTTCGGGAGGGTATAAGATGAATTGAAGAAATCAGTGGAGTAATTCTTTTTGCAAATTTGCAAAGCTTTTTTTTTTTGCTTCAATGGCTTTACCGTCCAGGAAATTAGCATATCCCACCTGGGGAAAAGGAAAATCATCTTCAAATATGCCTTATCAGGGGGATATGTTAATTCCCTGGAGGGTAAAACAATAGCTGGTGATTTTGAATATCTTTTTTATTTTAGCTCTACCTGTGAAATTCTGAAACGATCCAACTTGACACATACTTTTCTAGTTGGGTTAGTAGGTTAAAACACCCAACTAGAAATGATGAAAATAAAATCATTCCTACACTAGGTGGTTTCAAATATATTTTGTATGTTCATCACTATTTGGGGAAACCACCCAATTTGACGAATATTTTTAAGATTTGTTGAAACCACCAAATGCATGGTACTTAGTAAATGGATTATAAACCAACTTACTAACTAGTTGCTACCTTCCATGCACACCCTAGAAATCTTTGATTTGGGGGATCCAAATCTCTTGAATTTGAGCCGCCCTCCAAGTTTTCCCTAGGCACTTCCCATCCTCTGAACTGTGATGAAATGTTGTTTGAAATCAGTGAATCCAGGATTGTCAGATGTTTCTCTCGGGTTTTCCAAGGTTTATGTTCATTATTCATTTGTACCTCCAAAAAAAAAGCAAAACCAAGATTGCTATTCTGAAACCTTTAGATGGTTTTTCAAGATGTTTTTAGTGGGCTGAATCACTATTCAGCAGCCGCTAAAATATTTCCAATTTGTTTGTACCTGGCGATTGGATTCCGTTGTGGTGCTGTTTGAAGACACCAGTCACCTGTCACTGTAAGCAAGCCATAATGGAAACAGATCAGATCTGCCATGATGGGTTCGATTGGGTTCTTCGATTTCACTACACATGTTTTGTGTCTTTGTTTGGGACTCTGCGACTGTGACAAAGCATTTGTTTGGGACTCTGTGTCTTGTATTTGTTGTTTTTTTCTCAATCTTGTCCTTACACAAAAGTTACATGTATTGAGTTGGAGCCTGCCATAGCCTGCCAAAATCCTGGTTCACAGTGGGAAAAATACTCATCACTATTTTAGTAGTGAGTGTAGGGGCCTTTATTCACCCTCATGATTCCAAGTTCAACCGGTGTTTTGGCAACACACTCAATATATGATGATGTATCCACAGTTATTGGTAATGAAACCACTTTTAAGGATTCAAAACGCAGCGCCACAACGAGTTTCCAAGCCGCCTGGAGGTTAGTTCTAGTCAACTCTCTCATGATGATCCTTGACAGCCTTGGCTCTGAAACCAGCGATGCTGTTGCAAGCTTTCCGCTGTTGTTTCTGGGAAAATGTTGCCCAGACTTCCAGTGTTGCCTATAATAGGGCTCAAAGAAATTCCCAGAGGGTACCCACCTATATCGCGATTTTTTCACAACTCAATATAAGAATCCCTATGAACCAATCAGGATTTAGTCAATAGAATGTCAGCCAAGGTTTTTGAACGTTGCTCAACTTCCTCCCAACCACCGAGGGCTGTAAAAATATTGTAAAAATGATGTGTTGTGGTGATTTATTGCATTTTTATATATGTTTGCGATGTGAGATGTAATGATAAAATGGAGGGGTTAGACTTTCATAGGATTCCTCAGGTTTTTCAATTGCTATTAAAATCATGATACATATGATGCAATACATGATGTGTGATTATTGGAGATGGTAAGGTAAGAAGTACCATGGCTGATGTGGGAATACTCATTTCTCCGCTTAGCACGTTTCACTTATACCCTCCTTTCGGAAAAGGAAATTGCAAAAAAGTGGAGATTTGCCTAATACTTCACTGACCGAACAGCATATGTAACACTACATTTTCAGAGGCGTTGAATGGTTCGTTTCAAAGAAAGCCCACCCTTTATGTGCCCTGATTTTTTGCTGCTTCGATTCGAAGTTGTGATTGTTAACATGGCCGAAGTTGTACCACTTATTTTTTTACTGCCAGTTTTACCGTGGGATTCCTGGAAATATATGGATGTTTCCGAAAATAGTGGTACCCCCAAATCATCCATTCTAAGGGTTTTCCATGGTTTTCCATCATAAACCATCCATGTTGGGGTATCCCTATTTTTGGAAACACCCATATACCGATCCGATCCACCATCCCTCCAAGTAGGCATTTTTGGAATATCTTTCCATTCCCCGGAACGTTTCCATCGTTTCGGATTCTGTGGGGGGGAAAACCCGGACGCTACGCTACTCGCTGAGGATTGTGGAGTTGGAAATCGAAGGTCATCACTCTGGGGCCCATCTGGGGTTATCAGAGGATCCAGGCGAGACTTTTATCGCTTGGAAGGGGCCCGGGTGAGTTTTTTAGGGGATGAATTTTTCATTGGAAAAACATGTATATAGTCATTGTTGGACATACTCAAAAATAGAGTTGATTTGGAAAAGGTAAGTTCTGCAAAATCTAGTAACACCTCTCACAAAAACAAACAGTCCCGAAAAATTGAAAGAGGCCTTATTGATGGCTTATTGACCATGGATTTTTTCGGTAATAAGGCCTCATCTAATGTAACCCGTAATTTCTGAGCATGTCATGAACTCACAGCATTCCATCAAATCGGGTTCCGAATCGCTCCGACAGGCTTCCATGAAATGGAGCCCTACTTCCGAGTCATTGATGCGCTCTTCGTCACTCGTTTCGCGGAAACTCCAAGTAGGAGTGCCACATGATGACCTACTTGCAGGATCATCCCATGACTTGGGATACGTGCTTAACTATGGTTATAGGAACTCCCTAAGGGTTGGGGTGGTTCCCCTAAGGGTTGGTCAAGCAGTTCTAACTGAAACCGAAAGGAAACTCCGTTAGGTTTCCAAGTAGTCCAACCACCAAAAAATAAGCTCCACGAAAATCTCGTGGTGCCTTGAGAATCCTTGGGGCCCGATGAAGCCGGGGTAGGTCATATCCTGGAGAATCCGTGAATTCACCCCCGGAGATGTTTTATTTCGAACATGTTTAAACTAGGTGGTGGTTCCAAATATTGTTTATTTTCACCCCTAGTTGGGGAAAGGATCCAATTTGACCAATATTTTTCAGATGGGTTGGAACCACCAACCAGTTTAAACTTTGGGTCAGGAGAACGGAATCAACAAACAGCTGCTTTATTGGTGGGAAAAAAACCGGTATGTATGCATCGCCATTTCAGGCATGTATGAAAATCTGGCAGTTTGTTGGCACACATGTTAATATATACTAGAAGTCATGAAAATCATGATCTTCAACCAAATAGGTTCAGCAAGATGGTTATCCCCCTGAAATCAAACATGGTTACCAAAAACAGCCATATTTGAGGCCAGAGATACATAGATACCAAATCATTATGTTTGGTATCTATGATCTATGTTAAATTTTGAGGGGTGTACTTATCAGGTTGGTGGTTTCAAATATTCCTTTATTTTCACCCCCACTTGGGGGAAATGATCCAATTTGACTATTTTCATATTTTCAAATGGGTTGAAACCACCAACAAGTTATTCTTCATGATTTCAATAACAAAAGCAGCACTACCTGGTGACCAGGTCGAACAAATGGGACATGTTTTCCCGCAATTAGGACCTTTTTTTCCAGAGGTCCCAACGACTGAAGGAGGCAGGTTGAGCCCAACATCCGGAATTTTTGATGAGATAATGCCACATCCCAGGTCTATGAAGATTTGATGTTTGCCACTGAGTTTTAGGATCCGCATGTTTGGTGACCTTAATATTCTTAATAGGATTCGTGATTGTTTCAAAGCAATAATATACACCCATTGATGACGCCTAAAGGTTTTCCAGTGAATGTGACCGGGCTGTCATGTCTTGTAGATCGCAGTCATGTGGGATGCCGTCATCATTGTCATATGAAAAAACATATGTAATACATATGTATACTGTATATGTCTATTTGATATATTAGATATTTACATTTACCTAGACCCCCCNCCCCCCCCAAATAGATAAGGCCTTAATCACCTGATTAACCGGGTGGGTACCCTCATAATCCCATCAACTACGCAAACACTCTACCAAAGTAACCAAAGGCATATTATATATGTTACGTATTTACTAATTAACCAAAAATGTATATGTGTTTTTAGTCCATCAAAAATTGAATGGGACCTTACCAACGGACCCCGTTCAGTAAGTTGCGATCGAGCTATTAGATACTCAGGTTTAGGGGTCCGTTCAATTTGTTGATGGAAAAATGCTACCTTGTTTTTTTTGGGGGGGAATTCACCCTGGAAGATTAACATGGACCTACAAATCACCCGTTTAGAAAGGAAAATGATCTTCCAAACCTCCATGATAATGTTCCATGTTAATCTTCCAGGGTGTTTTTGTTGGTCCCATGGATGCGGTTTCTGGGTTACTATATATAAGGTATATATCTACCTCTTCGAGTTGCTCCTGCGTATCGTGGTAGAGCGGCCCTTCTTCCACAGGTACGTCGTTGGTTTCCGACGACCTCGTTTCGACGGTTCACGCGTTTTTCCCCCCAAAAAAACGGAAGCCGGTGGGAAAAAAACATCAGGTTATGATAAATCTTCATATATATTCATCACCCATATGATATGAATTGATATTTTGTTCACAAAGTTGCAGAGTTATGGTATAGCTGTTATGCCCTGGTCATCATCCAGTCATATTTTCAAATGAGGATATGGGCCTCCGAAACGCATAATATGTAGGTTCCATGAAACCATTCTCAGATGATGATTGCATCTCTAAGGGTAGCCCACTTGGATGTCCCGTTGGAGGTTAGGATCCGTGGGTTGTAAATCCAATATATCCCAATAAGTTCCAATAAGTAGCTTATACCCCAAGAGGGTTTGGAAAGTCATCGGAGGGTTTAGATTTTGGGGGTGTGCGTTTTGCGGAACATGGTCATGTTGTGATCTAGAGTTTCGGTGCGGGTATCGTTGATGGATTCATTTTATGCAGCTGGGAAAGCACACCCATCAGAGATTCAACATGTTTGGAACCGCAACCTACTGTTGATGGTTCAGAAATCTTGCACCACCTGACATGTATGAAACATGTATGAAACCTTTTAAATAATGGGGATATTTATAATATGAGCTGGTGAATCCCGGATTGCTGAACCCATCAATCAGTACAAACTATTCGAACCCTTTAAATGCTCAGACATGAAATGGTCAGGTCGGTGGCCAATTGGTTTGACGTTGTCCTGGTTTTAAGTGGATTGGCAGACATTTACATCATCGTGCCGCGGCTGCATAGTGATTTCCGCCATAAAAATCGCCCATTCGTGAGGTAAATTTGATGGTTTTAAAAGTATCGCATGTATAATTCGAGTAATCTGCCAATTTCCATCCATCCATTTGTAAGCAAAGTCATTTTTGAAAAGACCTCCGGTCTTTTGCCCCTGTTTTTGTTGCCCCTACCTTCCCTTGGAACCCCCCGGAAGGCACCCTTGGCCAATGGCGCCTCCGCTGCGCGTAATATCGCCATGCTGCGACTCTTTCGTGCAACCAAGTCCTTTCGTTCCATGCGGATGGTCAGGACGGAGTTGTCGTCGTGTGACCGGTCCGTTTGTCGTGCCGGTGGAAGGGTAAACCAAAAAGGGGGGGGTGATGGGCACTCCTTGGAAAAAAGATGATGAAGAATTTGTGTTTGAGATTTTTGTTTGATTTCGGAAAGGGACAACAAAAACAGAAAGCGCGTTGATGATTTACAGTATGTTTTTTGGTTGATTTGAATGCGACGATAGCCTTGTACGACGGACGCCAACAAACATGTACCTCGATCCTCCTAGGGTTGCTGTTTTTCTGCCTTTTGGTGAATAGTTGCTTCTTGATTCCGCGGCCACTTTTACATGGTAGCGGCAGTTGTTGCCTTTTCACTATTAATTCTCAAGTTCAAAGACCTATCAACAATTTTCTTTCAACCAGTTACCAATCACAATTCAAATTCAGACCATACAATATCATAAAAGCCAGTTCACCCAATCCCAGAAGTGATCACTTCTCGCTCTTCTTTTTTCATCTTTTTTCCTTTCCTGTCTGCTGGATGGTTGGCCTTCAAGATGGCCTGCAGGTCATCCCAGCATGTTTGGGTGCATTGGCCCTTGCTTGGGAGTTGGTGAATGGGATGATTCATTCCCTCAAACTTATGGCTCGATCTATTAGAGGCATTCGTGTGATACAACATCATGGATAGATTTGATGTGCATGCATCACACTATAGCTTATTTCCAAGAGTAGACATGCACATGCACGATGGCCTTTTTTTGTGGTAGCTTAACTTCTTTACCCCTTAGAGGTTCAATCGCGAGCCATGGGGACTGAAGGCAAGCAGGATGCAAAGCCCAAAAAGTATGACAATAAGTTGGCCGAAACTTTGGAGGATTCCAGGGCCGTTCGAAACTTGCTTCGTGGCCCAGGGAAACTTATTGTTTGGCCATCCCCGGAGAAAGTGAATGTTCTGACTCTGGAAGTTTTGGGGCTAAATTCGACAGTCATGTGCATTGTCGCAAACTACCATTGCTCGACCATGTCTACTTTGAAAGCACCTGGAATAAATTTCCTGAAGGGGCAGGCCAGGCTTTGAAAACAAATGTGTTATTTTCAAAAATTTGATATTTGGGGATCGATCCATCGCATTTGTTCTCTTCACTCTTTCTCTCTCTCTTTCCCCATATCCCTTTCAGGTCTTCCAAGTGCGGAAGCTTCTTGCAGTAAAGTTCGATCCAGTGGCAATCCATCATGATGCATGGGCTATCAAGAAGTTGTTCTCTTACGCTATGAGGCGAACCGGTGCCGATACAAGGAATGAGGTTGATTACAGCCCCAACCGCAGAGTACCTTTGGTTTCGCATAACATACGACTTTTGTATTTTAAAATTTGCTAATAATTCTTATAAAATGATCCATTCCATCAATCGATTTTCTACGACATCCCGCAGCTTAGGCGGCAGGCGTTGCTGAATTCTATGAAATCATCTTCAAGTTTTGGGGCGATGAGATCCGAAATATTCAATCAGAACGCCAGTCACGCAAAGCTGCTCTTGCAAATGGTGGTGCAACAACTGCTCCTGAACCATCTACTGGATCATCTGATCCCCCTGAAGTGATTGAAATCCCAGATGATGATGGAGATGATTTGGAGGCCCTTGAGGTTGCATCCCTCGAGCTAGCTGAGAAGGGTCGTGTCTTCGAAGATCCCTACTGTTCAGAGGACGTTTCCCAACCATATGACAACATCGATGACATGCCTTTGGATGAAAGGCAACGCAAGATTCGTCTTCTGGAGTTCCTCGCCAGGGGATTTGTTGGCTGGTAAACGTTTGTCGTGTTTCCAATTGTTCATCGAAAGTTCCTTGTTTTCATCGAGAATCTGCATATTCGCATTCGAAGTTCATGATGTTAATTTCTTCGTTGCTCGTGTTCCTAGCAAAAACTTCTTCCCGGCCCAAGGCAAGCGATCGCAAAGTCAAAAGCCAAAAAGAAAGAAGATGCTGCCCAAAAGGAAGCTGCAAAGGGAGCAGCTGCACAAAAGGAAGATGAGCATCCTGATACCAGGAACACGCTTCCATACAATTCCTTTGAGATATTCGAACGATTCGGTGCTGAACATGGAGCCAAGGCCGAAGAAGGTCTTGATTCTGGAGATGAGACTGAGGCTGCAAGGATTGCGAGGCAGAAAACATTGCAGCTGGCTTCTCCCGTCAAGCCCATCGAAATAGAAGATTCTCAAATGCTCCCGGACAGACAGCCCGAAGAGCCTTATGCTCCAACTCCAACCCCACCGAAGGGGGGCATCAAGGCTGAAGAGAAAGGTGAGGACGAAGAAGAACCATTACCAGATCATGAGGGATCAGAGAAAGGTGAACAAGAAGATCTCGAGGAAGAAGAGCACGAATCGGATCCTGTTCTACCTGACGACGTTCGCGAAGCTCACAAGCTTGAGGTTCTCGATACGTTACAACACCTGAAGGAAGACTTCGGCGTTGAGACGATTGACGAAGCCATCGGTGTCCTTTGGGATTACAAAAATGGTATTCCTGTGACTTCAAGGATTAGCCAGTTCGCGAAACGACCTGCTCGACAGCCAAAGGGTAGGGAAAGGGGAAGAAAGGAAAGGCGAAAGCGAAGGCGAAAAGCAAAGCAAAAGCGAAGGCGAAGAGCAAAGGTGGCAAAAAAGGCAAGGGCAAGGGAGAAGCACCGGTTGAGGAGATTAGTGACGAAGAACAACAGGAGGATGAGCAAAATGAAGAGGATCAGGAGGAGGATCAAGATGAAGAAGAAGAAGAAGAACCACGACGAGTACCACGACGACCAGCAGCGAAGGCCAAAGGGAAGGCGAAGGCAAAAGCGAAGGCGAAAGGAAAGGCCAAAGCAAAGTTTCAGAAAGCCAAGACCAATGAAGTCGATGAGGAGGAGATCGAGCCTGAGACAATGAAGCGGCCTGCTGCTGCTGCTTCAAAGGAAGATCCGAAAGAGAAGAAGAAGAAGAGAGCTGAGGAACCAGAGCCAGCAGAACCAGCAGAACCAGCAGAACCAGAAGAAGAAGAAAACTGATCCACCCGCAGAGCCAGAGAAGAAGGTAAGGGCAAAGCCAGGCGAAGCTAGCAGCTTTGCTCGACGTCCATGCCCCTGCACATCACCTGCAAAGACCCGTTGGTTGGCCATTCGCAACACCTACAAGAACGATGTCGAGAAGAAAGTGGAAGATGCAGGTGGAAACGCTCGCGCTTGGGAGGACTGTTTTTAGTCGCGGATGTTGTGCTTAAATTCTACTTTGGGGAGCTCACAAATGGATCAGTCAAATTCAAAGTCCTGCATTTCCCAAATTAGAATCCTTCATCGGATCCATGATTTCCTACTGGTTTCAAAAACCCTTCTTGCTAGGAATCTTGGTGGACGCTTTGCATGGGGACCTTCAAGGACTTGCAAGGAGATCCTGACAGAGTCGACTACGGGAAGATTGCGAAATCGCTTGTTGATCAATTTGTCCGTACTGTGACGGAGTGAGGGCCAGTTCCGGTATCATTTCACATGCCTCGCTTTTGAGGTCAGCTTCGTCGTTTGCCAGTCATTTCATTTCAGTCGCATAGCAAAATCTCAAAGATTAGAACATCCGATTTCATTTTTTCATGATTGAAGCTGCAGCTTTTTGGACAATGTGAATGCTATTATACTTTAATGTGTGCTGATTCGCATGCATTGGGCCGGGGATCACGAGTGAATCACTTGTGCTGCAACCACGTCGGTTGACGCCATCAGTCTTTTGCGAAAAAAAGATTCTGAAAGAAAGCAGTCTTAATTTACAAATTGACTGGATCCTCGAGATTTTCATCAACTGATCGATCCATGCATTAAATAATATGTATATTGCAGTCACCGGCTTTTCGCGAAATTTGTGCTTCCCTCGGATCACCTCTGCCCGAGTCCTCGTGGCATTCGTGGCCAGGTTCAATGTACAACCTTCGCCGGGGTCAGATTGGTTTGGCCAAGCTAGGCCTTGGGGCTTGCTATGGTGAAGATAGTGATCCCTGCATGTTTTCTCCCAAACGTCTGAAGTTGAACAATTGAATAAATTGAACTGCATGATAATTGAGAAAGCACTAGCTGGTGGAATGATCCTTTAAACATGGATTTCTCGAAAGCGTTTTCATGGATTTCTTGAAATCACTTCATGCAACTGCAGTCAACCAGATCAAATTTCATATTGAACCGTTATACACGTCGAGTTGCCATGGGTCCCGCTGAGCTGGAAATTTTTTCAAGAGAATGTTTGCCTTTCGGATTCCCAAAGTTCCTCGAATTGATTTCAGAGGTTGATTTTTGGTTTCGATCGATAAAACATTAGTAGTAAATTGCACCCGGCACCGCATGAGGTTTTGATCTTGCTCGTACTTTTGGTATCTTGGATGGAAGACCCTCCAGAGGTGCAATCTGAGTATGATGTATTGGAGTTTTTCGCGGGGGTTGGACGCATAGCCCGACTTTCGGAAAAAGTTGGCATGAAATCAGTTGCCTACGATATTGACTATGGGAATTCACGAGCTAAGCAATCTGGAAAAAGAAGTGCTATGGATCTCAACTCTTCAGCCGGTCTAGTCTTGGCCATCAAATTAATACTCCGATCTTCTTTCAATCACTGCATATCAATATTTGCCACATGCTGTTCTTCGTGGGTGCCGGTGAACCGGGGCACTGGATTACGTGATCTTCTCGTACCCATGGGGAATGAATTTGTGGTATCAGTACGTAAGGCCAACAAAATGGTTTCTCGGAATCTCGTCCCTTCAGAACTTTTGAAATTTTCATATATCCCTTGAAAAGGGTTTTTTCTATCATGCTTTGCATGAATTCCCCATTGGCCATTCGCAAAAACTAAGGAGTGTTATTCTCATGGTTTTGACGATTTGTGCTGGTGGAACAATTCTTTTGGAGAATCCCTCCAACAGCCTGATCGCCCTCCATGACAGGTATGTCTGGATGGTGAAGATATTGTTGGAGCATGGCATTCCGGTTTCTTGGCTGAAAAAGTCCGCGACTTCGTGAGTATAATGAAAACCATATATTTTTGGAACAGTGACATTTCGAATCGTTACACAATTCATGATATCTGATTCATCTAAGATGTTCAAAATCGCCTTCTGGATGAAGAAACACCTCTCTTTGACATGGAAGCGGACCTGGATGTGGTCCACATCACGATTTATAGAAGAACTGGATCTCGGGGCCTTAAGTCCATCGGAGAAGAAATGCCATGTTAAGACCGCGAAGAGGTGGGTTGATTCTCGAGGAAAGAAGAGGTGGCAAGGAACCAGTGAGTTAAAGGGAACACAGTAGCTTGACTATATACTGTTTTCCCACAGACTTGAAATTTCTTTTTCATGCATTCCTCGATATCAATTCGGCCAAAATTCCAATCATGAAACACCTGACTAGGCGATATACATGGCGCTTTGCTCGAAATTTGGTCCAGCAATTTCCAAGAATGTTTGCAGACCAACCTCACCAACGCCTACCGCCAGTTACAGGTCTCATTTATAGCAACCGTTTAATTTAAAACATTAAGTGCACCCAAAAAAAGAACACGGTTTTTCGTATTGTTTGCCTCGTTTCGGGTTTGGGAGCATGAAAACAAAATTCAATTAATTTCCTTCCTTTTTCAAACCTAAGGTATCTGCAGAGAAGACTGTTCTGGAACTATTTCAAGAATTGTCGTTTGATACTGATCTCTTTGCTGATTCCAGTGATTTAAGAGACGCCGTAGCATATTGCAGGGGTTCCAAACGCCTTCAGATCCCCTCTACTGAGTGGAGGGCTGCTCTTCCAAAGGTTTTGTAGCTTTTGATGGACCTTGGAACTGACTGTGAGCTGCGAAGGTTTGATGGGAAATCTGACCGATCTTGGTTTGGTTCTTCTACGTCATTTCCTCGAAAACAACAAGTGGTTGTAAACCTCGTGAATTTTTATTTTGGTGTAATGGATTCGTGATTTTGATTCGGTGCCCATGCATGGGGATTCAAAAGTGTTTTGCTGAGGATGAAGCCTTTTGGAATTGATGCATGCATTTCATGAATTCAATATCATGAATTCACAAAATCTATGAATCATGAAATATATGAATTCATGATAAATCATGAAATCCATGAATCATGGACATTTTGTTTTCGTCATAAAATCCACGAATCATATGGTTTNAAACGGGTGGAGCGTTTCATGAAACCCCGGCAAGATGGATCATTTGTTGTTCCTGAAGAATTAGTTCGGGAATGGAATGGGAAAACCAATCAAGACCTCATCCTCAAGGAGTTTGAAGAATCGGGGCTTGACAAGGACCATGGAAATGCACTTCTATTGGGGAAGGAACCACTGAAAAAATAAACAGGTTTTTTTTCAAAATATAGTCATTTTGTGTGCGATTGATTTTTGCAATTGTCATCTGCTCTAAGCGCAGGACAAGTTCGTAAAGAAATCTATGAAACGAATCACGGAACGGATTACCGAAAAAGATCTTTGGGTTGATGGTGGATTCTACAGTGAAGTTGATATGGATGCCACATTGCACCTTTCGGCGACCCTTTGATTGATATTATAATATAGGATTTTTGATCCATTTTCTTTGGTACTACTTTATTTCTTTCGCGACTTCCAGGGTGCATTTCATGGATTCGTCGATCACTAAGGAACAGGATCAAAGCCATCAAGGAAGAGTGTCAGCGTCACAAAGGTTGGATCAAGCCACTCGGATGCATCTGCCTGCATGCCCATCATCTGCTCCAGAATGATTCGCATGCGCCTGCAACATTTCAGGCGAGACCGATACGAACGAGACGTCAAGCTCTACTGGGTCGAGAAAGGTGAGCAGGGGCGTATGTTGTACCCTGTCTGCGCCTAGTTTGGGTCGTGATTTGAGAAATTGCATCGCTGCAATTGGAGTTCGAAAAATACAAGAAATTGACAGTATACGATAAGTTATCTTAAAACCAAATTCCAAAGACAACAAGTTGCAACCAATTGTAAAGTTTCCATCATGGCATAAATTTCGCGAAAAATCTTGGACTCCCCAGGAAGCGAAAGCGAACAACCCATCGCGAAGAGTCGTCCGACGTGAGCGACGATGAGAAGAACGCGGACTTGGAACTTGGTGAGTGGGATCTTAAAGAGGAGAATGTTACAGCAGGCCCTTGGGGTTTTTGATATGTTGTTTGTACAAGTTATAAATTCCATGAATCCTTTTCCCATAATATATTTAAAGAATACGAATGGGCTGCAAGTTTTTTTGATATCGCATCGATCTGACGACATATTTTGTTTGCAATGCTTCCAAGTTTTGTGGCTTTCTTGGTGATCCCTGACTAGATGATGCTCGGCAGACCACGGCGCATCAGATCCGTGCTGCCGAAATCAAAGCTCTGAAGCAAATCTCTTTTCCAGATATGGATTCGGATGGGTTACCCAGTTCCTACACCATCAAGGTCGTTACATGCCTAGGGAAGTGGCAAATGAAAATGACTGACCTTTCCCAGCAACTTGATGCTACCAACCCAACAATGAAACCGTCTCCAGGCTGCATGCTATTTCTTCATGCATGGCACGAATTTATGCTCTTAGGATGTCGAATGTTGATCGCCTTGCTTTTTTGGTTAAAATTGAAATTGTTGAATTGGTCAAAAAGAACTCATATATTATATATCGATTAGTCTTTGATTTCCTCTCAGGTTGGCGACAAAGGCTACGACCTTGATTCAAGACTTGGGCAAGCTGTCTGATGAGATCTGCGAGGTTAATTCGGCTGGGCTTGCGGAAGGCCACACTCCGGAGCAACTTAGCTTATTGGAATTCTCAGTGTGTGCCACTTATGAAATTATATCGTGTCGTACACTGATCTCGATGTGCGTCTGGAGCAATCTGCAGCAAAATACTCGATTTAAATTTCTCATATATATTATCCAATCTCCTTATCGAGATACGTGCACCACCAGCTAGTAGTATTGTTTTTTGGAAATCTGAGGCAAGAAGATTCTTTGAAGCGCCTGTTTGGAAAAGCGAAAACGAAGTGCCTCGCCGGCCCTATGGATTGGTCGACGTGGTTGAATATACAATTTATCGATATTTATCGCTTAAAATATAATTTGATCGCTTAATTTATTCCTCGCGGTTTCTTTGAATTCTGGGCTCCCACTATGGCCAAACCCCGCCAATTTCCAGGTGCCGCGAAGCCTTGAACTTGCATGGCCGTTCTCAGCTGCCTGGCAATCCTGGATCAGATTCTTGAAACTTGGGGAAATTGGCCAATGGATATTAATTTCAACATGGTGAAAACTTGTTTTTCCAGGAAATGATATATCATATCATGGATGGTCTGAGTAGTTGGCTAGCATTTGTTCATTTCGATTGGTCAACGACATCAAAACCATCCCCTAAACCACTGGCACAATGAATTGCGCTCACATTTCATGAGTCGAATAATAAATCGTGTTTCAAAAAATGTGAACTGATACTTGATGCATGATTCGAATAATAATTGGTTCTTTTATATTACTTTAATTCGTGTTTTGGTTGGGTGGTTATAGGACGCATGATATTTGCGAATCAACAATATGAAATGGGATATTCGTCGAACAACTCCCGAGGCCATACTTATCTTACGTGAAGCAGAAGAGCAAACAAAAAGCCCAGAAGGGTGGGGACCAAGTGAAGTCGGAACCCGAAGGGTGAGCTCCAAACACGTACCCAAGGAGTAGAATAGTAGAGTATGGTTTGAATCAACCTTTTGACCACAAAAAAAATTCTCTTTTAGTTCGATATATCTCTCTTGGGTGGTGCCTTTTCAGGGGTTGCTCTGAAGCCTGTGCAGAATCTGCAACTGGCTTGGAGGTTATGAGCCTTAACCAGGATTCAAGGCTCTAGTTCACTTTAGGATGTCGTTTAGGGCGCAATACAATTTAGGATTCAAGCTTGCTGCCGAGCTTGGTGACATTGTCTCTGTGGTATTGCGGTCAAAAGGAAAATTGTTGGCATGTCGTTTTTGACAAAATCAACTCTGATGAATTTTTGGTTAGAAAGAGAGCTTTGCAATTGACAAAAACGCCGCAAAATCAAGTAAATGATATGGAAACCCTTGGCCAACATGAGCCAGGTGTCCCTCAAGCTGGACCTGTGGTTCGGCAAGTCATCGAGACCGTAGCTGACGGAGTTCCCTGTCTTGTCATTATTCTTTTGACAAAGTGCTTTATATATCAATATTCTGAATTCGCAAAATTCTGAATGATCCCCATGTTCCTTTCCCATCCTTTCCCATCCTTTCCCTTCTTTCCCTTTGTGTTAGGCTCCTGCACGAGTGGTCGCCGACAAAAAGCGGGCTCTTGCGGAGCAACATGGCGAAGCTTTTGCAAAGGCTGAGCTTGGAACTAGTGGTGCAAACCCCAAAAACGCGAAGAGGCAGTATAGCCGTTTGGTGAGAAACTTCAAACTTACGTTGAACATCCATGTTAGTGAGTTTACTGCTTCTGATGGCCCCCGAACCGTTAAAATTCCTTTCCTGAAGCCATCGGACGTGTTGACAACTTTGCTACAGAAGTACCCCTGGTTGCTTTTGGGTGGCTGCGAGATTGGTGCACAATCTGAAAGATTGGTCTTGTCGTTTTGGGATACCTACAGAAAGGATCATCCTACGCATGAAGTGTTCAAATATGATCGAGCCCGACTCTCTAGGACAATTCCTTTGACGATTCATGGTGATGGTGGAAGAACGCAAAAGAAACAGCCATTGGAGGTGTTTTCCTTCGAGCCCACCCTGGACTCAACTGTGCTGGTGGCGGAAAACCATGCAGTTGCCGCTGCGAGGTAACAACGACATATGGTGCGACTGCTGATTTTGCGAATCCCCTCATTCAGGTCGTGAATAGCAAATACAATTCATTCTTATCGCATTTTCTGGTCTTTGCTTATCCATCGAAGAAGTACAAAACGTTTCCCAATCTGCTTGATGGATTGCTTCGACATGTTTTCGCGAATTTGGCTGCTGTTTGTGAGACAGGGATTGTTTCTGCGAGTGGGGAACGATTTTACGTTGCGTGCTTGGGCTTCAAGCTGGACATGGAATGGGGCGTCAAGGCTGCTCAGCTGACCCGCTCGTATATGAATGTGGGGCTACAAAAACGAGCTAGCTTGCTGTGCAGAGTGTGACGCTGGCATTACAGGTGTCCCATTCGAGGACTGCAACGACGACGCAGTGTGGCTAAGAACTCGATACAATACATTACCATGGTCCACACCTCCTCCGTGGTCGTCAGTCCCATTTGATCAGAGCTGCCAAGCGAAGTTTTTGCGCAGAGATGCCTTCCACATCTTCCGCCTCGGGGTGGCTCGGAACTTCATCGCGAGCTCTATCATCTTATTGTCCTTCATGGGATGTTTCTAGGCTTGCCTTTTAGAAAGCTTTGTTCACTAGGCGGAACACTTGTCGAAATTTGCATGCTAAAATTTTGAACTTCTTACCCAATTCCTGTTGTAAGGTGTTGGCAGTATGCCATTTTCAATCATCTTAAATTCAAAAATATGTTAACCGCATTTCCACTTCAGGTTTTCCTGGAGACAGCCAAGCTTTGCCGAGTTGTTTGGAGAGGGCTTTTGGCCAATTGATGTTGTGGTGCGTGGTAAGCAAAGAACGAGTCAATGGGATACGAAGCTTTACAGTGCTCAACATGCATGCTGCAAAGGGAGCCTTCCCATGGGTTGGCTGCAAGGGCTCTGATTCGATTGTCTTGCTGAAATTTTTGGTATTCTTCTCAGGGCTGCAGCTCCATCAAGCAGGCTGGTCTTGTCGTGAGAAACTGGTCCTCAGGTGGATTTGCGATGGTAGCAAAGCTGGGCTCCAATTTTCGCAGGGGATACATGGGCACGGCATTTGGCTACCGCCAAGTTGCTCTTTGTTTCTTCGTAAGGCGGTTCGCAAATTTGGGGTTTGCTACTCTTTGTTGGCCAAATATGCATTTGATCATGGCTATTGCTTATATGGTATGATACCAAAGCTCCACGCGTTGATGCATTACAAACCTGACTTCGACGCTGCTGTGAGTCAGAACCGATTTGCGATCAACCCAGCGACCTTCGACACTAGTATGTGTGAGGACTTCATCGGTCGTGTTTCGAGGCACAGCAGGAGGATTTCATATCGCAATCTTGAAAGAGGAGTCTTGTTTGCTTGGCAAGTGAAAACCAAGCTTACGATTGATAGATTTGTGAAAAACCGTGGCAAGTGATGACTGATGCAGCTTTGGACAAAAAAAAGCATCGGCCCGGCGAGCTGTTCCAACAGTCAGATATGATAGATCCAAATAATCCCAAAATAATCATTTTGCGAATTCCTAGCGGCAGTTCTTGAATTTGGCGATGGTTTGTGTGATTTCAGGTGTCTTAGCGGCAAGTGTGATAGTGGGAAAATCCAACGGCAAAAAAAAGACACATCAGGAAGTTGCAGGTAAGAGTATCAAAAAGTTACTTGGAAGAAGTTGATTGATGCCAGTAATACCCCCATACCGATACCATCTATGGTATATTTACCTACATGAACGCTTCATTTGCATGGTAAATGTACGGCAATATAAAATCGTCCCATGGATCCTATGGCTACTTTTCACCAAGACACTGACCCCCGAGTCTCGATTTCCGCGGGGTAGTTGGGGCACGGCTTCACCGTAAACAGCTGCGTCTTCGTTTAAAAAAAACGCTGCTATTTGGCTATTTGACATTCGAAAGCATAGGGTTGGCAACAAAACATTAAAAATTGCCTGAAATAAATGGTGCAAATTTATGCAAATGTTGCATGATTTAAAAAACAAACATCAATTCATCATATAGATGAGCACGATCGACATGAAGGCACACTGCTCTATTTTGTGTTTCCTTCCCCCGTTTCCTGTCATCAGGTGTTGGGCATGATGATTTTGTACCGAAACATGAATCAGGATATATAGGGGGATGCTAATTTGCATGCATGATGTTCAGGGTTCTCCAAAAAAGAACACCCGAACTGGAAGATGCTGATATATTGACATCTTGTACCAAAATTTGATCTATAATAATCATGCATAAAAACCATCCCTGCAGCTCAAGACAAATTTTTATACCCTACCACCCTACCGGCCGTGACTTTCGAACTACTGTGAGCCAAAACAAATGGAGGCAAACAAAAAATTCACTCCAAATCCGGTCTGACTTTTGGAATGATCTGAGAGTGACGAATTCGTCAATCTGAGATCAACAAAAATTCAGCAAAAGTCTCTGTTTGTTGTTGTGTTCTTCCGACTAGGAACGAAGACAATGAAAATCATGTTCATCCATTTTCCATCATTTTCCAGCAATGTTCAGGTAAGAACAATTTCCTTTCAAAAAGTGTATAGTTCCATCGGCCCTCTCCAAAGAGATACCGCCGATGACCATGATCCCCCGCTCACGAGATTCTATTGAACACCTTTCCATTAAAAGCTGAAAAAAACTTTCAAAGATGACCAACCAACTTATTTGATCAACACATCATCCCAGCCCCCAAACATATCGAATCTAACTTATATATATATATGTATAACATTGTATAACTATATGTAATATAATAGCATACCTCACGCACAGCACCCCTCTCTTTTTTTTCTAGCGCATTTTTTTGTTTCAACCTCCACGTGCCCATGGTTGAAGACTCTCCTTTCACCCAGATTTTTGTTTGCGGAAAAAAATCACAACAAAAACCAGACGTCTCCCATGTTGAGGATTTCTTTGCCATGATCTTCCTTTCCCTGGTTAAACTTCTTTGAAAATATAGACAACACAAAACAAATATCTGAGTGAAAGGTCATTAACGTCTTTTTTAGTGCCAAAGTTGATGGAAGAACTCACCCCATCTCTGACAGGTGAATTCATAGAATGAGAAAAACACTGACAACGCAATTTAAATTTAGCAAGTATAGAAATGAAATTATACCCCCGAAATTTAACAGCTCGCCCCTGAAAAATGATGGTTGGAAGATGAGGCCTTCCTTTTGGGATTGCCTATTTTTAGGGGGCAAACTGTTAAATGTCCGGGGTGTAAGACATTTTTTGTCTAGTTATCTTTGTCTTACGAGGTATTTGATTCTTATCATCGTATGTCCTATCAAAATAGATCTGGGGTGAATTTCATGTTGTTTCACATACCAAATTTGAAAATCCCAAAGTAAAGGCTGAAATAAGAGACAACCTCACTCTATTCTGGGTCGATAAGCCACGACATCATATCAGAATATATACATCAAACATATCCCAACAAAAACGCATGCAACGCATCATTCAACATCACAAATAATCTGTCATCATCTATCCATATGTCATCATACCAATAGATCACTATATCTATTACTGTATACCAAATATATCATACGAATCATCTAAAATCACTACACGCGATGCCACCAGGGTGTCTTCCAACGGCACGCTGTGTTCACGAACACGATCGGCACGTCATCAGTCTCTCAAGGATGGAGATACCGGTGGCACCTACACAAGGACCATTTCAGTAGTGAGTATCCGAAATAGTGGTACCCTGCAGTAAACTAACTTGGCAATGGAAATCCACCTTTTCCAAAATGAAATATATCTTCAAATGGTGGGATGTTCCATGGCTATTTTAGTTTACCAGAGGATACCCCGAAACAGACAGGATTCTTTTGTTTACGGCTGTGATGGCTGTATTTGCAATTGATCAAGATGATCAAGTTTTTGATACCCATTTGGGTATACTGCCTGCAAATTTCAAATAACCTTACACCCTGGAAATCAACATGCTGGAATCCATGTCCTCATGGAGGTGGATGGTTTCAGGTGATTTTTTCCTTTTGAACAGGTGATGGCTGTAGGTTGTTTAGCCGTTGATCTTCTGGGATGTAGTTGGGTTTCATCGGTGTTTTCGGCAGTTTCATCCCCTCGCTGTTGGAAATCGTCCCTGGTTGGTCGTTGAACCACCCATCAGAAAAATATTAGTCAAAGGGGAATCTTTCCCCAATTTTTGGGGTGAAAATAAAAAATCAATTCAAACCACCACCTAGACCTAGACACCTATCTGGGCAATGTATTATAAATCCTTAACCTGATTGGGAAGGGATTTCGTGCGCTGATAGTATCCAGTAAACCAAGTTGGCCGGATTTTGGAAATGGACCTATTCTCACGACATGATTCTCACATGCACATCCACTGCCATGGAGCAGGGTCAGGATACTTGTCATCCAGGTGTAAATAACTTGAGCCACGAAAAACACATGAAAAAACATTATTAGTTTCCATTATACTGGTTTGTTTAATAGGGATTCTTATCATGGTTAACATCATAATCCCCATATGAACTGGGCAGTATAATCCCCTACAAATCCCCTAAACAACCAGGGACTCTTTTTTCATTGCAAACCCTTTTTTCCGACTTCAAGTCAACGATACTTCACTTCTCGCAAAAAATCTCCATCTCAGATCCAAGTCAACTACCACTCGGTAGTACCCATTACCATTCGTGCTTGTTTTCCAACCATTCACCTAAACTCAGTTCAAAAAAAACACAGCTGATGATCAAAAATTCTTAAACCCCCAAAATAATGAACACATTCAACTTATTGGGATAATTTTGTTGCAGCATCACCAAGCAAATTGAAATATATCCCCCATCATCATTGAGACCTCACCTTCATTGCTTTCAACTTGGCTGTAAGGTGCATGGGACTTGCCGCTGGCGTCCTTCCTCCAGGAGTATTTCCCAACTGCGGTGAAGGTGAGAACGGTTCCAGCATATCCAGTTCGGAGGCACTGGACATGTTGGCCACCTGAAGTCATGGCTGCTTGGAGGATTGGATCCTCCCAGGACTTGTGACTTGTTTCAGTGGTTAGGTCAGGTTCGCACCCATGAATTTTCATGTAAAAGGTCGTTTGGAAGGGAAACAACCTGATTTGTAGGGAACTTACTGTATTAACCATGGTTATTAACCACTTACTAATTGGGATGATCCTCCAAGTGGGTACCAAGAAAAGCGAACGTTAAACGTGGGACGAAAACGTGGCGCCGAGATTTTTTGTTGGTTCTAGTTTTGCCTGTTTGGGGATTTGTTTGGAATTTGTTTTTTGCTGGGTTTGGATGGACAGAAGCACCAATATGGATGATAGAATAGAATTCTTGCAATTTATTATTTATTGATATCGTCCTTAGAATTGGTTTCAGATGGATGACGGAAGAGTTGTTTTGTTTGATTTCCTGACAAATGTGGCCATGTTCAAGCCACTGTACTTCCACTATATCAAATCCCTGAAATTTGTAAATGGTCAGTAAGTGACAAAACGTCAAGCCCCCATATAACTATGGAGCAACATTTGCCTACCAAACAAGTGCCGCAGGTATTGGCAGAAACCGATTTTGGGGGGGTCCACCATTTTTTGAACCATACGAATACAATAACAAGTTGAGGAATATCCCATTTTTCATGGTGTTTAATATAGAAAAGACAGGTGTTGATAGGTGGTGAAAATCCCAGATTTCTGGACCTCTTTTCCTTAAAAAATACCAACCTGAGATCACAGCTATAGCTCTTAGCAATATTCCGAAATCATCACCTATCAACATGTCACATATTGAATCTTTGCTATGTATCAACACATGGTGAAA
This sequence comes from Breviolum minutum Mf 1.05b.01, assembly GCA_000507305.1. NCBI lineage: Eukaryota > Dinophyceae > Suessiales > Symbiodiniaceae > Breviolum > Breviolum minutum. The sequence continues at coordinate 118,480 of DF240414.1, forward strand.
CAGATATCCCATGTTTTATCCAAAAAGCCACATCAAAGGTGACCGACCCAAACCGCAGGTCACAACGGCCAGCGCCCAGGGCCCATCGTCGCCTCTTGAAGAGCGCGGATATGACCTCTCCTGAGTTGCACCAGTGATGCGAGTCGTTAAGGTCACATCTCTCGGTTCCAAAGGGGGTTCCCTTTTTACCCGTTGGGTTCTGTCTTTGTTGCTTTGATAAGTTATCTTTTTTTGATTTCTGGGAGTATTGTCAGACAAATGTGGGACAGCACTCACCACATTAGATGCTTGGAAATCAGCAGGAAAGTCTTTTAAACTCTGCAATTCTTGTTTCTCAAATCAAGCAAAACGGTTAGTACGGAGCTCTTCCCTCTTGTGAAAGGAGAATGGCGGTTACACGTGTAGATTGAAACAATGTGTTTACTGTTTACTGTTCATGAGAAGACATAGTCCCAAGTGTGGATTCCGCAAATGGTTTCTGAAGCTTTGTCTAGGCGGGATGAAAAATGAATTGGCTTTTGTGGAGAGTACTTGATTCTTTGTTGATTGATGATTGCAAATTTCGAAGAGTTTCTGTTTCACGTCTTCTTTACACATAGTTTATAGTTTCATCTATCCCAAGTATGGAGATAATCAGATAATCTGATGATCTTGGGCTAGCAAACTTTCAGGAAAGACCCCTACAGCCTTACAGCAAATGTAGAAAGAAAAAAATACATACAAACCTTACTTTCTCTGAAAGAAAACAAACCATATATAATCCTGCAAGTGTTTTTTTCATACCTGGATCTTCCAAAGATGTACAATGTCAGACTTGTTTTTCTTACCCAGCCGAAAGGACCCAAAAATAAAAGTTTCAACTTTGCTTTTCCTACTTTAAAGTTGTAATCTTTAAACGTTAAACATCTTAAAGGTTAGTTGGACACTGGCCGAGGCAGATTTGCTAGGTATTTGCTTCGTTTTTGGCACAAACTTGACATGTTTGGAACATGGTGTGAATTTTCCGAATTGTATCCCTGGGGAAAAAAAAGTTCTTCAGAAACGCCTTGGATGCACAACCCAGTGATATGTCAGGCCATTCTTGGAAAAACAATAGTATCAATAGTGATTTTCCAAAATAATGGTACCTGAAAGGGACATTATTTGTTTACCCACTAGCGATGGCTGTATTTGCAATTTATCAGGGTATCCAACCACATAGGTCATTTGTATAATCCTTGCAAATCTTAAAAGACCAAAAACAACCTGGAAATTAACGGCTGGAATCCATGTCCTCATGGAGCTTTGAATTTGAATGGAAGATGATTCCTTCCCCAAACCAATCCCTGTCGACATCCAAAACCCTGAAAAGTCATACCTTGTTAGGATCGATTTTTGGAACCCCCTTTTTTGGAAGGGACATGGAAGAACCCCAAAATGGAGGTGGATGGTTCAGATGATTTTCCATGTG